>OOFE01015041.1:0-18680 GCA_900323365.1 Monocentris japonica | reverse complement strand
AGCCTTCAGAGACATTGCCACCAAAGTGTCCAAAGAGCTGGAGCTCTGAGGGCAACAGGAGGTGGGGCAGATGGATGACGGACAGGACAGGCTGATGAATGAGGAGGGACGAGGAGAAGGAGGAGCGACGAGGGGAGAAGCCAGCGCCTCCCCTGCGTCTCCTCTTCCTCCCTCGGCTCCTCCTCCTCTGATGCGGCTAGCGATGCCCCACCTCCGCCAAGGACCCTCTTCTTCTGATGCCACGACTCACGGACAGACACGGATGGATGCACAGACACCGATAGACCGCCATCGGCAGACTTATGATGACCCTTGACCTTGGAGCTGTCAGTGACCTATGAACCCTGCTTAGAATACGCCACCTCCTCCACATGATGTGAACCCATGGAGTCAAACTTGTTTTTTTTCATAATTTCATATTTGATGGTGGTGATGCTGAGAATGATGAAGATTGATAAGTTGTTGTTTTGACATTGTTATTCCTATTGTATCATATTTGTCATCATTCCTTTTTAAAGAGCTGCTATTTAAAGAAATGTTTTAATTTTTGTGTTTTAGGTCTATTTTCTTTTTACGCTTTTTAAAACGGGCAGATGATTGATTGACCGCTCGTCGTTTGCTTGGTTTGTGTCGAACGCAGACGACGTCGCACATTTAAGAAGTGAGGGCGCAGTCTGACCTCCGGCCTCCAGGGGGAGACATGCAGAAATGCAGAGACTTGTGTCAGACTGAAGGAAGCTGTAGATGCAGCACCATGACCTTTTTGCCCATCCATTGACAAAGCCCGTTTTACTGTCCAGTTGGATTTTCAATGTGTGTTTGTGGTATAGAGTTGGCTTCCTGTCTGCCCGCTGTCCACCGATAGCTGGGCAGGCTGGTTGCAGACAAGCGAAGCTGCCTCATGTCCCGAGCTGATGTGTTTTAGGAGGAGCACTGATACTCTGAGACAGTAAATCAAGCTTCTGCTCTGCTCTTTAAAAGTGCTCTACTCACTCCCATGTTATGTCCCTCTGCTATTTGTATTGGCCCTCCAGTGATCTCACAGAAACACGCATTGCAAGGGAAAGGCAGATCCGATACCCTCCCATCTGGTGCTCCATGCAGGGTCACTATTTGCCCTACACTCAGACAGATCATCACATAGGAGTTCCCCGCTAGTGATTCTGTCTGTCACAACCTGCCCCGTATTTGTAAAGTTTCTGATCTGGAGTCAGATTTCCACAGCCACAAACAATCACATTTTTAGTTTTTATGTTTTCATCAACTGCCCCGTCTGCATTGGAGGGCCTCGAGAGGATTGATCCTGAATTTAGTGAAGACCAGATCAGTGCCACAATTGGTTAAAAATCAATTTTTTTTTGTTCATGTGCACATGTACCGTTCGCTTGCTGGTCAGGTGGCTACGGCAACTCCACTGTATGAAGTGGCCCTAGCGTGACCCTAGCAATCTCATTGGACGAGATGAAAATGGAATACTCCATAGATCCATAGACCATAGATCCTCACTCCTCTCCATCCGTCTGTGTTGGACATGTTGTATTACAAGGCCAACACAGGAGAGAGTTAGAAAACCTGGACTAAAGTGGCTCTACTGGGAAACTGAAGCTAAAAAGGCTTCATTTGGCTTCAGTTCATAGTAGAACAGTTAAAAGCAGCCAGTGGTTCTCTGTGTACAGCTCTGAAGCCCCGTCGGCCGAAACACTGTGTCTGGTTTCTGTTGCTCACTGCTGCCAAATGAATGTTTTTTAACTTTTTTAAAGAGTCATTCCAAGTTGTCTGATAAGAGTTTGATCTCCTTTCCAAAGAGCATTTTCTCCACTAGAGCGGTAGCCCTCAGGAGCTTTAGTCCTGTGTTGTCATACAGTGGACAAGTGGCTTGGCTCAGCTCGTCCTGGTTTAGCGTGAATGGAGTTAGTAGAGTTTTACCAACACCGTGGTTCTGGTGGCACTTTGGCATCCTACTATCTTCTCTTTCCTCAAGTGGTGCAATACATCCACACGGCCAAGAATCAAGACTTGATTGATTTTGTTATGAGCTCATCGTTTGATTATTATTGTTTTGTAATGTTGATGAATTATAGTCAAATTTATTTGTGAGCACTTTTTTTTTGCTTTTTACCGGGATTGCTTTGTACTGGCAGGATTTTCCGCGAAACTGTAAAAAAAAAAAAAACGAAGTTTGTCGCACATTTAAAATCCATTGAAATATGTTGATATTCTGAATTCTGATTGGAGGGTTTCATAAGGCACTTGTCACATTGATGGAAAACGTTTCTATATTTGTCCTTGTTTTCTCTAAAATGGCTTATTGGCTTTAACAGCTTTCCACATTGAAGCCATGTGTTACTAGCTGCACGTTTCCAGCTAGCCCTGTGGTTTCAATGCAGAATGCTAACAAAGCTAACAAGCTATTTTAGGTAAACCGAGGTATCATTGTATATCTTTCCCCCACAAGTATATGAGGAAAATACTAAAATGTCTCTTTAAGACTTAATCACATTTAACTCAGTTGTGTTTTATCATTACATTACAAACCTTCCCAGAATCCCTCAGCAACACTCACCCATAAAAACTCAGAAGCCTTGTCACCCCGTTGACCAATCAGGCTTCAGCACTGCTGAGAGGTGTATGACTGTTGACCAATCAGAACACACTATTGACTGTTAACAAGTGTGGGGTTGTTGTTCCATACTGATCTGCTTAGACCCAACGGGTGAAGATGGGAAAGTGACCTTGAATGACCTTGGTGACATTTGGTCTTTGGGTGTTCTTCTATAAATGACCCAGACACTTAGACTGGGAGGTTATGATGGAAAGACACACACACATGCACACACACACACACAGTCCACTACACCTACATGATGTACTGTATTGACATTGTCTACTCCTTCATGTATTGTCATAACTCAAAGGCCAAGCAGTTATACTTTTGAAGTATGCAACGTCTTTCAAAGCATTGATTTTTGCAATGGAAAAGTGTAGTGTAATCGACTGCAAGAGTCGATTTGCTTCATGGGAGATTTCAGTCGCAGCAGGTGTCCACCAATGTCTTAAAATGTGAAATCTGTGATTTAGGGCTAATCTTTTGCAACTTTTTTCTTTGTCTACAACTGGGCTTCACTTTCTGAACCTGTCCTATAGACGCTGTTAGGGCCACGCTTTACGGCTAGAGAGTTCTGTTGTAGTGTGTTTGAAGCAGTTGCTATTATCAATGAAACATACTTATGGGCTGAAACTACGGAAATGATCGACCTGCAATCCTGCATGTCTCCAAGGAAATAATGTGTGACGCAAAAATAAAGTCTTTCAACTTTCTTTTTTTCCCCCTTGTGTGCTTTCTTGGGTGGATTTGATCCCTCTGACTTGACAAGATACCCTTTCTTAACTTGTGTTTGGTGCTTTTTGTGTGTGTTGTGTGTGAGAGTCCACTGAAAACCAAGCTCTGCAAAGTATTCAAACTAAAGATGCATTGTTTGTGTTTCTTTGGGTTGTTTGTGTGGAGGGAAAATGTCTTGTCTTACCTGTGTGTACAAATGAGAAGTTGCATTATAAAACAAGAGAAATCTGCAAAAAAAAATTATAAAATGATTGATGGCAGGAAATTAAAACTAGTTATCGTGTGTGTGTGTGTGCTTCTCATAAGAAAACCACCAGAGAGTAAGTTTGATTGTTTCATGGGGCATGTTTTTATTTCTAATGTTTTATTTTGGTGCGTACACATAGCCATGATCCGACTACGCATAGATTGATCCCAGGATGTTACAGAGGGGGAGGGGAGAGGGATGATTAAAGTGACAGGAAATCAGAAAGGAGGAGAAAAAAGAAGAAAAAGCAGGAAAGGAAAGAAGATGAGGAAGGTCACAAGCCAGAAAGGTGAGAAGGGAGGAAAAGTGGAGTGTCTTTAGACGGAGAGAAGTCAGCAGGGAGTAGCCAGTCGGCAGATACCGGTAAAATAACTTTACAACAAAGCTACCCGTTCATCTTTATAATACAAAAAACAAATCCGAACACAGAGTAAGCGACAAGTCATTCAGTCATCTGTCCGTCTGTCCGCTTTACTTCTGGGCGGGGATCATTCCGTCGATGGACTCTCCCTTCTCCAGCTTCTTCTCCATCTCCACCATCAGCTTGACACCGTCGACCACCATCTGGACCTGATCCACCTCGGAGGAGCCCAGACGGTCGGCGTTGGAGATGTCGAACACGCCGCCCACGGAGGCTGTGTCCACGCCACCTGGAGGAGAGGGAGAGGGGAGGAGGGAGAGGAGGTTAGGTCCTCTGGTGCAGCGGTAAATGAAGATGTTCAGAGGAAGAGGTTGGTAAGCCCTGGACAACTGCATAGGCCCTCAACTACACTGCTAGTTGAGATCTTTCCTATGGCAGATTGGAGTTTTAGTTATACAAACATTTGTCAGAGGCCGAAATAATCTCATTGGTTGAGTTAAACCTCAGTGGGCGGAGCCAAATAACCCCAGTTTTTCTGGTTAAGTAGCTTTAGGTTGAATCCCAGTGAAATAGACAAGAGGGAAGAGAGGATATTGGTACTAACTAGCTAGTTATCCTAGCTGAGCTTCCAAGTTCAAGCTAGCCATACTAGCCTATAGCTAGCTAGGTAAGCTAGTTAGCTAGCTTGCTGACCTTCCAAGATTTATGAATGAATGACAAAAGATGTCATTGCCATTCATATTTTTATTTATTTTATTTATCAGTTTCCTCTTTGTCATTCACATTTTTTAACAATTGTGGTTCTTTGGCTCCGCCCATCGAGGTTTAACTCAACTAATAAGTAACTATCTCTGCCTCCAAATGTTTGTACAACTAAAACTCCAGTCTTCTTATCCCATGTAGCCCTCAAAACCAAAACTAGAGCCAATTCCCAAACTATGTCCTTCCTATAAAACTGGATATCATACATAGAGTTCGCTGTAGTTGGTGTCAGTGCTATTCCTTTGCTAACCATTGGGCCTGTTAATGTCTTGTAACTTGCAGGGGATTCACCTCACCTCTCTGAAGGCCCCCCTCAATCTCAGGCCCTTGAAACTACTGACGATACTCTCCATTTTCCCCGTACTGGTAACTTGTCACTAGCTTTGAGACTAATCCACGTCAGCGGTTTATTTCCCATACCTGTGCCGCGCTTCTGCAGACGCAGCCTGGTCAGGATCTCCTCGAACTTGGCATGTGTGCTGAGCTTGGGCAGCTTGACGTGGACGCCACCACGCAGGCCGGTTCCCAGGTTGGAGGGGCAGGTCAGCACGTAGCCGAGATGCTCGTTCCACATGAAGCCGTGGTTGTGCTTCTTGAAGATCGCCTCAATCTGGCGGAGAAGAGGAAGGTGAGATGAAGAAGGGTTTCGTTTTGAGTTCATTTAGGAGTGCGTGTAAAAAAAGTAATGAAACAAAGTAATGAAAAAAGATGCCGATTGTGCAGGTGAGATGAAGAACATACAAGGGGCTCATAAAAATATCTCAAAGTTCAAAACGTGAAGAAACAAATTGGATTGGGTCATAGAAACTAAACTCAAGAAGATGAGTTGAATGTGGCAATAAAGGAGACCGAGTTTAGTGCATGCATCTGTGTTTGTAAGCATGATTCACTTGTGTTTCCACTGCACAGGTACCATGCTGTACATATACTGTGTGTGTGTATATGTGTATATATACATGCACGTTTTTATCTGCACGTGTGTGTTACCTTCTGCAGGCCAACGCAGAAGCGCTTGAAGACCTCCTTCATGTTGCCTCCCTTCTGCATGGAGATGACACGCAGGTGATCCTCCTCGTTCACCCAGACCAGGAAGGTCTTGTTGTCGTTGTGCCTGGAGGAGGAGAATTCAGCTCAGTTTTGATTGATAGGTACAGAAAAAAAAGGTTAAACCATCAATTTCCAGTGCAGTGCAAGTACAAACAATATTGTGTAGCTAGGTAAAAAATTAAAAGCCACCATTGAATTCTTAAAACGTAGCATTAACACGTTCTAACATTTGGTGGGCGTGTTCTTTTTTGAAGTCAGTAATTTTACTTTTACCAAGGTATTGTGCTTCATTACATTTTAAATCACACAGGCTCTCCATAAGCATTGCAGAAACTGGCCAATTGTAAATTGTTGCAACTGTTAGTTTGTTTATGCACTTTATTTTGACGAAAGGAATCAAGTTTGAACTCTGTTACTCTTAGTACATTTTAAATGAGTTACTTTTGACTGAAGGATTTTTACACCAATAATTTTAAGCAAAACCTCAAAGTAACAACACTTCTACCCGAGAAGGATATTTTCTCTTTCCACCCCTGATCCAAAGTGCCTTGCAGTATCATGAGTGTATGTTGTAGACGTCTGCAGTCGAACCCTGCCAATGTTAATGCCTAACCCACTGAGCCTCTGCTATGGGCAGGGTGGGGATCTGAACATGCTGTGGAACTCATGGCATACTCAAACAGATGTTGGAAAACAGGAATAACCAGGGTTTTGATTTTAGTGCTGTGGGGAAGAGACAGATGGTGAAAGTTTAAAGGTTTGGGCTTGGGAAGGGCAGATGGGAGATTTTAGTTGAGGGGGGGGTCTGTTGTTTACTATGTGTATCTGTGTGTGTTTTACATCGGCACAAAAGAGCAGATCTGATCTTCTTATCGAAATGGGGAATCCACATACAATCTGGTTTGTAGTCAGATTGTGTAACTGTGTCGATCGCCTGTCTGTCTGTCTGCCTATCTGTCTGTCTGTCCATATGTGTCTGTCTCTCACCAGATGCCTCTGCCGTCGGGCCAGTCGCGGGCCATACCAGCGCAGGTCAGCAGGGGGGACACGGGCTTGTCGAACAGGAAGTGATCGGCGATCAGCTGCTCCTGCTCAGCGTCGGTCATGCCATCCAGTGGGTAGTACTTGCCCTTGAACTCACCGTCCAGGCTGGCCAGGGCTGAAAGAAAGAAAGAAAGTTGAAATGTGAACTCAACTGTGACTAATCAGAGGTGAAAGGAGTAGTGAAACACCCCTACCTGTCAAGAAAATTACACAAGGAAAAGTAAAACTGGAGTAGCTGTGATGGCTGTCTTTCCATGTCTGGGATTAATACTGCTATCTACACACATATGTGTTGTTTATGGCGTAAAGACTCAGACAGTTTGAACTCTTTGATATTAGTTTGACATTTACCCTCGATGGACAGCTTCTCCACGGCTCTGCGCTCGGCACGGCTGTTGTGGGGGGGCAGGGTGTATCCCTTGATGCTGCGGCCAGTACGAACACGGCTGGACAGCACATAGTTGGGGTCCAGGTCGTCACCACCCTGGGGGGGTACACGGTTTAGTTTAATCAGTGGTGATTAGTTATTAATGTGCTCTTTTGGGAGATTGTCCTGTTGGTCAATTCACCCGTTAAGTGGTGAGAATGTAGACACTAGAGTCATGTGCGTGTCCCCGGTTGATCATTCCCTCCGGTGCTCCATGCTAACACGTTAGCGTACACTGTGTTGAGTGACAGTAGGTGACTCGCATTAAATTAGAAAGTAAAGTAAGAAGACTGACCTTTTAGTAATAAAGAGCTGTGAGTGGTTTTATAAGGGCTGTGGGTTCGTGGATTTTAAAAATGACTCAGTATAGCTGATATAGCCAGGTTTGTTTTTGGAGCCATTTCAGGTGAGCAACCATATTTTGCGTTTTGTGAAAGTATGATCAATCTCTGACACAAAACTGTCAGACTTAGCTAGCTTTGGAGCAGCCACAAGTTCTCATTTCTTCTTGAGATAATGTTAGTCGCCTACTATCAATCAACATAGTGCATGCTAAAGAGTTAGCATGGCGTACCGGAGTGAATGATCTACCGGGACACATGGATGATTTTGGTGTCTCTTCATTTTACAGGTAAGTTGGCCAACAGGCCGATCTCTCCAGAGTCCTTCAAGTATTCCTTCAAGCTGTGCTGTTCTATGGCAATACTGTGTGCATTTCTGCTCCTCACCTTCAAGTTCTCGAAGTTCAGGTCGGTCTTGTGCTTGTCAGTGGGCTTGTATCCGTTATGACGGTCGGAGATGATGGGGTCCAACAGATCCTTGAAGACCTCGTAGGACTCCTCGTCACCAGCAACGCAACCCACGGTCATGATGAAGGGGTGGCCTGTGGGGTACAGGGGGAGGACAAGGATGACTGAGTAATCCAACTCACCGCTCTCCAAGCACTGTGCTGCACTGCTGGTTACATATAGTATTGTTATTGTTGTTACGTACTTGTGGAGTGATAGATTGTGCTTGCCCTGAACTAGTATGTGCCACTATATGATGTGTTACTTTTGCATGTCGTCAATATGCCTCTGCACCAATGCCCCCAATATAACACTTTAATATAATACAATAACACAAGGGAAAACAAAATTGGCCACACCTCTAGCTCCAATGCAGAACTTTACTGTGCAGCTTAATAGGTAGAACTTGATGCTAACGCTGACATGGTTAGCATTTTGCTTCCCAGTGAGGTATCCATACTCAAACTCATCTCAAACCCCATCACTGCTGGTGTGTGTGTTCTACGCTGATGACTTGCTGCTTCTTACCAGGGTTGTCAACACCAGTCTGGATGACATCATCCACGGTGAAACCACTGGGGGTGGACTTGCTCCTCAGCTTGCTGTACAGTTCCTTGGTCAGCACCTATAGAGCATCACATACAACACAGGGTCAGTGATGATTCAGCAACATAACATCCTCTTGTGGATTTAAAGTAGCGCTATGGTGGGATTCACACTCTGGAAACAGTGAGAGAAAATCCTACAAGGTTCCAAAACCACCAATGACAACAAGACAAACTCATTTTAAAAATAAAGTGCAAGTTTATCTTGTTTCATTAGATTCACACCGGGCTGCCGGGCACAGAGAGGTTATGCCTTGCTAAAAAGCTTGACGTTGAGTCAAAGTTAAGTAATTTTTGTTCATCAGCTGTATGATTGTTATCTTCAAAAACGTATATACCATATATACCATGGTCTTATCGTCACTGTGCTGAGAGAGATAATGCCTTGCTAAAAGGTACAGCATCACTGTAGGATTCGTACCCTCATTGTGGGCTTATTGTCCAAGATCAGATACGCCTTGCCAAAGGGCACAATGTCAGTGTGGAATTGATACCTTGGCCATGTGGTTGTTGTGCAGGGACAGATCGGGGTACTCCTCGTCCGCGGAGAACTTCATCTTGTAGTCGTTGTGGCAGTTCTTTGCCATGGTTGCACTTCTTACTCCGTCTGGGAAGAGAGGAGAGGAGATGAGGAGAGGAAAGGAAAGGAGAGGGGAAAGGAAAGGAGAGGAGAGAAGAGATGAAAGGAAAGGAAAAGAGGAGAGGAGAGATGAAAGGAAAGGAGAGGAAGCGTCATCATTAATGTCAACAGAATAACTTGTCTAGTCATTTGGTAGAACTGCAGTATGAGGAGGAGGTGTAGCGTCAGGTTTAGGTCCATGCACATGTTGACACTCTAATACAAGCTACTGTCCCTTGTTCTGTTAAAGCTGAAGAATATATTTTGTTTGTTATTTCCAGTGACGACGCAACCCGAAATACAATGTGGCCGTCTAATACCATATTTCCTGTCAGGTGTTTCTCCAAGCGCCTCCAGTGCCTTGTCTATGAGTCTCCTGGTGAAGAGCAGACACCTTCTCATCCTGTCTGTCTTCCTGTCTGTCTCTCTGTCTTCCACACGGTTGATCACCGGGCACAGCCTTCTGCCTCTCTGACAGCTGTGCGGCCTACATGCCTGTCTTTCTGCCTGTCTCACCACCTGTCTCCCCCTCACAGCGGAGATTATTAATAGTGAGTCCATGTGCCCTTTCACCCTGCAGTGATTTGCCCTCTTCTCTCTCTCCTTTAGCCTCAGAGTCACATGACCTCAGCAGCCTTAAAGGAAAAAATAACCTTGTACCAGAAGCAAACACTGGAAAATTAGAAACTATTATAATTTCAGCTACATGCATTTTACTGCTGAACTCTGCCCGCACAAAAATGGCCAACTATGTTTTTTTTGTTGTTGTTGTTGTTTGTGCCTTTTAATTGCATCATTTAATTTTTGGACTTAATGATTAAGCATAAATGATTGTACTGGAAGTTTCTAAATGCAGAACTAGAATCAACAGAGCTGCAGCTGCAGAAGCAATGAGAATGGACAGGTCTCATATCTATTTACAAGCCTCTTTCTGTCTCTCTCTCTTCCCCTTGCAGCTCCGACTCCTGCAGGCAAGACTTCAAATACTTGAGCTGCAGTCACTCGACGACACCTGGCACACCGAAAGGTCAGTACGTGCCTCACTGATGGCTCCGCAAGTTCCATGACTAAATCAAGCGCTCCTAAACTATTGGAAGAGACACTTCAGGCCCGGCCTGCTGTCGTCAGCAGCTGCTGATGGACAGCCACAACTGTGGGAGTGACACTACACTGCCGTCTGTGTTACCTTCCTTTTCTCAGCAGACTATCGCTACACACATGCATCCCAATAAACCACAAGCACCGAGCCTTTCAAAAGAGGTTTCAGGCTACAGTCTGCGCTGACAGGTAGGAAGTAGATTTTAGTAGCTCCCATATCAGGAAAAATAATTTTGCAAAACTGCAGAGGAGTCCAAGAGGAAAAATTAGAGAACTGGTTTTCAGTCCTCCAGAGTACACCAATGGAGGAATTTGTCTGGGAGGTTTGGTCTGGGAGAGGATTTTTCCATATTTCTATGGTAAAATCACCACCAACGATCACCACAATCATCCCCACCGATTTATGGACAGTGGCTCAATAAAGCACTGTTGTGTTTTCTTTGTTTACCTGCTCAGGAGAAAAAGAAAGAGGTAACAGATCCCGGGATCAGATCCTGTCCACCAAATGTAGGGGTTGCCCAACTCTGCCAGGTGACGGACCTTAACATTTATACCCAGACCGCTGTCCCCATTGGCTGGCGGGGCTCGGGGTCCCCTCGTGTGATTGGCCACGGGGATCCTCGGTGCTCGGGCGAGTTTCTAAAAGGCAAGAACGTACATCACAACACTCGAGACGAGAGGCGAGGCAACAGCTGTGGCCACCCTGACCCGGCCCTCGCCCAACCCTCCTTCTGCCTGCTGGTGGCTGCCTGACAGGGCCTCAGATGTGTAAGACAGGAAAGCATAGTGGCAGACACACATGCATGCATTGCTGGTATCACAAGGTCATGAAAGCAACGTGGCCTGTTAGATTTCAGACACCAACATGCATGCAAGACCCTCAACACACTTCTTAATGTTGAGTTGCACCCAGTCTCTGTTGTCTCAAGGCTTCAAAATCTTCCACTAAACTGTCTCCTCCCCTTCTTCTCCCTCTCACCTTCATAACTAAAGGGGTCATAGTTTTCACCTGGATTCACAGTTTATGTCATGGAAAGAGCAGCTGGTTCTAACTTGGTGCATACCTGCATACCTGCATGCACACACAGCCTCCATGGAGATGTTCACCAGCGTCCTCAGTGGGTTGGTGAAGGTGCAGCTTGGTCTACTATCGGTCCTCAGGAGTTCAAAATGTCTAGGATTACATCATAACACTTACGATTACAGGTCAGATTTCATTAGAGCTGTGGCTGTCTCGTCCAGCCATTTGCTAAGTGGATGTGTCTGCATGTGTGTGTTAGATATGGATTACTGCCCCCTGTGTAAAATGTCATGTGATTGTACATAGTGATAGGCTGTCAGGAGGGGGGAAAAGGAAACGCCAATGGTGCTTCATGGACGTCTGTAAAGAGGAGAAGGTGTGAAAGAACGACAATTCACATCAGCCACTCATGGAGGGATTGAGTCATGAGAATGGGTTTGTTTGTGCGTGTGTGTGTGTGTGTGTGTGTGTGTGTGAATACAATGACTCGTCCTCAGAGGTCCTGTACCAGCCAGCCTGTCAGTACAATCAACTTCCTGGCTGACTTATTTCAGGTTAATATGGCTTTGTATCTATTTCTAGCAGGACTCTTAAAGACACAGCGGTGATTTCATGTCTCCTACACACACTGTTACAGTGCGTCTTCATCAACAGAGTGTTTGTACAGTGGTAAAACAAAGCGTGATGATAAAATAGGATGGTAAAAATATACAGAAAGATTACGAGTTGGTGAAGGTGAGATCTCACCTCGAAACAATCAAAAGAAATAAACAACCAACAAAACAATCTAAATGACAAGTACACCAAATTTGGATTTGTGTTTGATTTTTGTGACTAAATGGAAATGCTGGTTTAACCCTCTGAACACTTTCTGGGAGATTTTTGCTCCTTTCACCTTTTTACTCACTGTGGGCTCATTTTCCAGCATCCCAGTGGACTCAGCTATGATACAGTATAAAGGAAGAAAAAACAGAAACTGAATTTGTTTGAGAATCTATTTTACAAAAAAGAAAAAACAACAGAATCTCCATAGAAAAATATTTTCCCCAGTGCCCACATGTCTGATAAATGTTGAAAAAAGTTTGAGGCCTCCACATTCTGTATTTACTTAGATATCTACATGTTTACAACTGCTAAGTTACCAAGGCACTGAGCTCAAGGAAGATTCAAGGAATTGTTGCGATGTTACTGAAAATGGCAGCAGAAGCATTCAGAGTTCCCCTGTTGCGCTGAACACTGGAAAATTTCCTGTTTTTTACAGAATCTTGCTAGCACCAACGGTTTATTTTTGGCAAATTTTGAAAAGATGCATGGAGAATCAAGTGATTTTTCATGAAATCTCAACATTTTCATCTTATTTATTATTTATTGCTATTATCATTTATTATTTTCTTATTTATTTTCTCCTGATGCAACCGATACTGGAACAGGAAGCATTCAGGGATCTCCGGTTGCGTAAAAGTGCACAGAATTCTAAAAACCCTGCCCGCCCCGGTTCACAGGTTTCAGAGGATTCAGGGGGTTCAGGGTTTTGGTGACCCGTTTAGAGTTTGGGTCCAGCTCAGGTTCAAATATATTATTACAAATATTATTACTAGCAGTTCTGTAAGAGAAGAGAGGTTACAGGCTCTATACTGTACAGGTGCCAGCGCCTTTGCCCCCCCACTGGTAGCGTGATCGACTTCAGTAATCTACCAGACAGATATTAAATCACACACACATCATGTGACAGAGAAATCCTGGGATGGGGTTGAGGGAGAGCGTGACACAGACGGCGGTTAGCAAACTGATCTGCTGTTGCGTAAGATCCAGGCTTCCCCAAAACACACCGGGCTGCAACAGAGAGGCAATATAGCAAGCAAGAGTTGTGTTTGTGAAAGTTTACATGTTCATTTTTTGTTTTCTGCTCTTGATAGTAAATGTTTTGATATTTAGAAACTTTTCATTCCGTTGTGTTTGAAAGCATTTTCACATGTGCCTCAGACTTTTGCACAGTACTGTATGCTGACTAGCTATACAGTAACACATATTCATACATGGCACAAGCCCAACAGGTTCGTGGTTGTGCAGGTTGCAGCCGTTCAGCTTGCTTCTGTAACTCCGTTCTGCAGAGGACTGTGACTTGAAGAGGGCTCGGACAGGAGAGCGACTCTGAGTCTCTAAATCAATACCCCGGCTCCAGTTTCACAGCTGTGTCCTGCCCATCCACTAACACCACTTACCAAATTAGTCTCTCTCCCTGTCCCTGCATGTCCCTAGCCCATGCTGCACACACACACACACACACACACACACACACAGATTCATGAACACACAAGCTCACTTATTACAATAACTGTCACTCAGGATAAGTGTGTCTGAAATGCTCCAAAAGGTAAATGTAAAGGTCAGTGCAGACACATACAATCAACTCATGCATCGTCCCTCAACACCAGGAACAGTGTTGAGGGAGGGGAAGCGCAGAAACATTAGGAGGAGAGGAAGAAAAAGGGCACATGGATTAGATCTTGATTTGGCCTGACCTGAAGCTCGAGAAGTTTGGCTTTTCGTAAACCCGAACACACCGACAGCCCAGCGTTGCTGTCTGCTTCTAATAACTTGCTGGTAACTGTATTTGTCAACAGTATTTTTGAGGCCGAGCCCAAGCAAAACCTGCAGCATCAAGTGAGAAACTCAGGTCAGGTCCAGTCGGGTCCCATGAACCTCTAGCAGGGATGCATGCTGGACCTTTTATCTACCATATTCCCTGTGAAATATTGTGCTGACTGGTTCTCAGGCTCATACGATCAGAAACTGGCCTAAATGCTGGAAAAGTGGCCCACTGTCTACCAACACCTGGTGGTCAGTGATGAAATAGCAGAATGTTATGTTTTATTTCCTTGATAAAACTAAACTGAGTCTAGGTAGCTTCACCCTCCACTACATCCCTGAACCATAACCCCTCAATGCACCTGCTGACTAAAGTGCGATATGTGCTGTGTGTGTGTCTTCTGCCCATTCAAACCAGTTAGTTGTCCAGCTGGTATGATCAGGCGCTGGCCTACATGCTGTCACAGATCCAGGATCCCAGTTTAGACTGTCACTGTATCCCTCAGAGCCAAGCAGCCCAGAGCCCTGCAGCAGGGACAGTTATGTAACCAGGAACAGGGTGTTGACGAGGGTGGGGGGTGGGTGAAGCAGGTCAGAGAGCAGCAGACCAGGAGACGGGACAGGATGGGGGACACAGTTCGGGTCAACTCAGTAATACTTTTCATATCGCATTATAAGGCATCATAAGCCCATTATAAGCACATTGTGAGTGCATGATAACGTTGTATAATAAACAATATGAAAAGAATTTAGGGGTTGAATCCGTCATGGGGCAGCTGTAATCCTCTGATGTCTGATGGTTATATTGTAAGAAAGGTTTAAAGTGTTACCTTCAAATCAACTCAACTCTTTATCGTCCCACATGGGAAAGATGTTTTCCAGACCGGGTTTACAAAAAAAACACACTTTAAAGGCAATGAAACACAATAGACACATGTAAGTTTAGTCCAACCCAATGAGCTGTTCGTCCTGGGCTCCATGTGAGACTGCAGGATGAGGAGAAGGCTTCATGGAGGAGCAAGATGGTGGAGAAGAGATGTTAAGGACAGACAAAACAGATTAGCTGCACACCTCAAAACGTGCTGGCACCAGCGTGTATTCACTGAGGCTTATGTTGTAGTTTTTCAGGATTGGGCGTTCCCATGGAGGAGGCGAGGAGGGATCCACGCCTTGTGGGGGCGGCAGAGAAGAGGTGCAGCTGTTCCACCAGGAAAATGGGGAAAGAGTTGGTACAGTTTGTGTGTGTGTGTGTGTGCGTACGTGCATACACGCATTCGTGCATGCATGTTTGCCTGCATGCTGCAAGTGCTAAGACCTTCATGAAGTTTTGAAATATGTCAGATAACCGTCATATCAATGTTACGCTGCGGCTCCATTCGATGGTAGTGTCACATTTCCCCAGTTGCTGGTTGGGTTTGTGTTCAAGCAAATGCTGCCTTGCATCTGTTACACACCCTGACCCCTGGGCACCCCAGATGAAAGCTTCATCCACAGGACTGGAGCGACCCACTGAGACTTTATTTCTTCATTTTATTTTTTTAAACCCTTTATTAAACAGGCCAGTTTCCTGAGAACCCACTCTTGTTCACAGTGACGGCCAGAGGGAGCAGTTGGGGGTTACATGCATTCACACATTCACACATGGGAGCTGCCAGGAACCGCCACAGTCTAGTCATAGTTGGATAACAGGAGGAGAGGAGGCAAGGAGGCAAAGGAGGCAAAGTCTAGTTTGAAGTTTGAGTGTGAACCCAAATTCATGGGACACATTGGTCTCTGTAAAAGGAAACGTCAAGATATCCATTTGTCTTAACAGGGTTTTCCTCAGTGTGTGTGTGTGTGTGGGGGGGGGTGTCGTGAGTCATTTATTGTGTTCATAGTGTGGGCATTGTGAAGCCCTCTGAGACTTGAGGGCGACCTGCTCTTTCCATGTAACAGGCTGACCAGGTAAGTCAGGTGAAGCTGTGATTCCTGATTTATTTCAGCAGTTAAATCTTCTTCTGTCTTGAAGGGCAGATGAAGATGTTAAGGAGGCTCTCCAGTCCTCTTGACAATCATGGACATGGGTTGTGCAGAATGGGGAGCAACTCAACAGCAGGAAGGTGGAACTAATATTTTACGCACTCAATGTATGTTGTGTTCATTTCATCCCAGTTCGTAACAAAAGCTGTGGTGTGTTGAAAGTTGTGTTAAAAAGTGACACATCCTCATGAAGAGTGTCTCAGAAAACAAGCTGGTGAGGATCAAGACATTTTATTTCTGCGGCCTGCTGAAACAACCTCTTGCTCGGGGTGAAGACATAACTTCCTGCCGGTTGTTTGAGTTCTGCGGCCTGCTGGCGAAACTCCTCAACTCCAAAACTCAAGGGCAAGTAAGCGCTGAATACGAGACGGGGATATCAGACCGCAGGAAGCTGCAGACGGGATCCAGGACGCTCGCGCCCTCTTTGGAATCCTCACACATGACCTGGACCCTGGGCCTGGTGTGGCCGACATACAGGCTCAGAGACACAGCGGGAAAAAAAACAACATGTTAGCAGTTTGAGGAGCCCACAAATAGCCCAGGCATCTGTAAGGCGATTCAGGCGACCTGTGTGACTGTTAAGTTTGTCACGGTGAAAAGGGGGTGGCATGGAAAGAGCAGGGCTGGATGAAGAGATGGAGGGGTCATGTTGTTGGCCAATGGGAAGAGAGGGTTGTACACTGCACTGTATGGATCACTGGTGGTGTAATACGGTGCTATCAACGTGCCCAAATGTACAATCTCTTACGTGTCAAACACACTGGAGGTGTGTGAAATGATGTTGACGATGACGATGACAATGATGTTTCATGCACGACAAGTAAGTGAAGTGAAGGGATTATGTGGAGGAGACTAGAGTAGAAACAGGAAGTAGTTTGACACTGAAACAGCGCGGTGGAAAGTAAGGTTGCCTTGTGTCAACTACAGGCCACCGTAATTCAAAGGGGTCGGTTGTGGGAGGGGCGGTGCCAGAGACTAGGAGGACATAAGATTTATCAATGTTGTTGCAATCCCTTCTGGTCACCAGTAGAGGTCAAAAGGTCATGGATTCCTAAAGCCTAAAGCGTTGTCCCGAAAGGGTTCGGCGTGGTACTTATGTGCTCATGGGTCTCTTCCACAGCGCTCGTTTATCACTGTAACCTTCCACAGTCACCGTAATCTGGAAAACAATATCATAAGCAGTGGACAATGGTCGCTAAGCAGAGGGATCTATCCTTCCGAGGCAAGTCAGCCTCCAGAAATAGGACCATCAATATGACAGAAGAAGAAAGATCACTTTGGGATCCACAGGAAATCTCATGCTGGTCATTTCAAAGAATCAACAGTTTGATATGCATCGTTTGACACTGTGTCCAAACAGGGTTGTGACTGCAGTATGGATAACCCCAGTGGGACTCAAACTCCTGACTTGGCAGTGGCAGAGCCATTGTCGACCACAGAGCAACATAAGCCGCTGTATTCTCTGATTGACCATTATAGTCAGTGAATTCTGGATCACATCCTCAGAAGCTCTGGCCTGGTGGTGTTATGTGTGATGGGGTTATCTGGGTAAAAGTGGTGCGCTTCCATTGAAACGTGATCCAGTTGAGTTACTTGGGGAGACCGGGTGGGGGTGCGGGAGGAACTGTTGGTTGCTATGTTTAGCGTCGCCAGGTTCTCCAATGCCAGCTCACCCGATTGAATTGCATCGACTCAGCTGTCCGTCTGTCCCTCCTTCCTTCCCTCTGTCCATCCATCTGTCCATCTGCTCATCTACCTTCACCTGACCTGAGACCAGCGGGGGCTTGGGTCGCTGCAGGAGAGGAGAATTGATTTTCTTTACTGAGACAGTAGGAAGGCTGAGGAGGGGAGACGCAGGAGAGGAGGAGTTGGAGAGATTTGATGCACGACCAGCAGGGGGAGCATGCACACGATACCTGAGACTTCAGAGCTGAGGCCGAATCCATCCTCACATTCTTTGATTTAGCTTCTCAAATATGTGTGATTTCACTTTCACGTGACTTTTGGCAAGAAAGTATTCCAACACCGTCCTCTGGACCCGTGCTTCATACTACAATCACTACTACTCAGATGTGACAGGTGTGTGTGTGTGTGTGTACAGTCATTCATTCATACACTCATTCCTGTGTAATTCTACATCAATGTGACAGGTTAACCTTTGATGTTTTAAGTACTCCTCTTCTGAGTGTGTGTGTGTGTGTGTGTGTGTGTGTGTGTGTGTGCGCGCGCACGCCTGTATATGAATGTCTGTTATTGCATATCTCTCTGTCTACATATGTGCATTATGTCTATGCAGTTATCTACTATGTACACCTGCACAGCTTATTAAGCCTATCCCTGTCCATATGTTAGGTAACACACACTCACACTCACACACACACACACACACACACACACAACCGTATCGCCTACCATGTCGCGGCGACAGCTGTCTGTTGGGCGTCAGCAGTCGTCTAGTGTTGCTGGTGTGAAGTGCCACCGCCACTCCTCCATTCAGCTCATTCTCTGTGCCTAGCAGCTTCCCACAATCCTCTTCTGCACCCTGCAGCCATTAAAACCTCACAGACGAAGACATACTTCTTTCTTTCTTTCTTTCTTTCTTTCTTTCTTCCTTCTCTCTCTCTCTCTCACTCACACACTAGCGGCCCAGCTTATAAACATCCATTGGACTAAAGGGATGAAGTGTTTTCAAGCCAGGCCGCCTCCAGTCATA
>OOFE01015038.1:0-13275 GCA_900323365.1 Monocentris japonica | reverse complement strand
TCTATCCCAAAATGTGCAAAAGACATATTTCTTATGATGAACAAATGAGAGTACCAGTGGTACTATGTCAACCCTACAACCCATTCTGTCTCAGCTTTTGCATGTGTGTGTGTGTGTGTGTGTGTGTGTGAGCATTTGTGTGTGTGTACCGTGTTTTCAAATTATAGTTTTTTTTCCTGATGTTTAGATGTAAAGTAGGCAGATAGACTGAGTGATAGAAACCCATATAGCATGGAATAGTGTGTTTTCACCTCAGGTAACTGGCTGAGGCTGTGCTATGCCGACAAATGTCATGGAATGGAATTTTTAAGAGGGTGGCTCAAATATGGCAAAGATCCTTCAGTAAAACACACATACACACTCAATATCTCGCACAAATAAATACAACAACACGGTGAGAGATACAGAGAAGTGCAATGTGCCCTATAGGTGCATTACATCATATAAATAATTTAGACGTAGTTTTCAGGGTATCTTTGCCTTGATGGATGCTGCAGAGCAACGGTTGAATATGTTGCCTGTCATACATGGTCTTCGTCAAATACTCCATTGTTCTGAGAAGCCCAAATAAACATTGGTGGCTCTGATTTGGTTTTACCACCCTGTCGCACTTGTTGCAAAACTCAACAATCGGAAACAGAGGCAAGTTCAAAAACAAGACCTGCTTTTGTGGCATGAATGGAAACGCATCATCCAAGCATTCTGCCTAAAAGATAGAAGACAGAGCTTTAGTGGTGGTAGGTAGAAAATATCCCTCTGTAAATTATTGAGAGAGCCCATCTGCTGTGGCTTTTATGTATTTTAAGAGAATGGACACACACGCATTTTTAAGAACACGTCTCTAAGGCCTAAGTTGCTGCAAACTGTTTCATCGTGGCTGCATTCAAGAACAAGAGACACAGACACACACCTTATGGTCAATGTCACCCCTGAGTCTCACTCTCTTTTCAGTATACACAGGGATCCACTTACTTTGTGTTTACTTCTTTCTCTCAATCGTAAAGGTTTTGCCTTTACCACTGAACCCTACACTAACAACTTGAATCACATTTCACAAAAATACAGGTGCGATTACAGGTGCGACAGTTAGTGGCAAATGGCCGCATCTGGACAATACTGACCCAAAACGTTATGTTCAACAAAACAACAAAAATCATCAATTTGTGTGTGTGTGTGTGTGTGTGTGTGTGTGTGTGTGTGTGTTTTTTATATTACTGTTCTGTTGATATTGGTTGAAGAGACCATCCTATAACCAGAAAGTCATAGGTCCAGTCACCATAACAAACAATGTGTGTCCATCAGGCACCGAACCCCTACCGACTCATTCATTGTGAAGTGAACATCAGCGAAATGCCTTGAATGTATTTCTTTAATGGAGAGCACTTTGCACTGTGGAAGGGTGTTATATAAATAAAATGATTAATAAAAGGGGACACGTCATGCCTCAAAAGCAGCATTCTCAAGCTCAAGCTCAAAGATTGGCTTCTTTAATCTTCTGCCTGAAGATTTCTCACAGTAAGATTTAACAACTGACAGCATTAGATGACAAAAAGCTAACTTGTCTAAAACTTGTCATAGAGAATATAATTCAGCTTCGAACAAATATTAGTCAATATCAAATGTCCTTGTGCTGGTTTCATATAATGCAAATACCACACTTTGCCACTTCTGAGACCAAATCAAATTTGCTAGTCCCTGACACCAAGAAATATATAACTGTATACTGCCCTGGTCAACTAACCTTGATAGGACACTGTCTCAAAAAGTAAAGCATCAAGTTGAAGTTGTGGGTGCTGATTACAGTGTGAGTCTGTTGGTGAAGGCTGGCTATGGGAGGCCTGCCAAATAACCTAGCTGGTGACAATCTCAGGTAAAACCTGCTCAGTTTATTGGTCTCCAACTGACCCCCAATGTGCGTGTGTGTCAGTGCGTTTCTGTTTTTTCAACTCTATTTCTCTATTTGCCCTTTCATCATAAGGTAAATGCCAGGGAGACTTGAGATCTGTCAGCTGATCTGTCTTTTTTTCCTCATTTCTTTGCACTCATCTATAGACTTGACATCATACCGCTCCTCACCTGTAAAACATAATACTTCACATAATATTTTTAAAAACACTCCTAAAAAAAAAAAGTCATGAAACATTGACACAGAAAAACATGTGTTGTAAACAAGGCTGATACATGCTACTCACTGAGGGAGAGGATGAAGAGCAAGAGAACAGTGTTGGTTGCAGACATCTCTCCTCCCTGCTTTCCCTCTTCTTCCTCGGACACTGGAAACTTTGTGGCTTTTTCAGTTTATCCCTGAAACAAAATGGCTTGTGTGCAGTGTGAGCCACTGGTTACGAATATAAATTCAGTGATTTTCTTCTCTAATATTTTCTTCTCTTTTTTTCTCCTGAAACGACTCTCTCCGTGCTGTTTTACACACACCTGCACTGGGATTTCGTCTGTTCCTGGAATCTTGAGCACCGCAAAAATACGAAGAAACACTAAGATTAGAGATCGGCTGTTTTTAGTCTAAATAAACGTTTCATAGGCCACAGATTGTATTTTGTCCTTTATCCTCTACTGTGGCCATTGGGCTGCCTGGCGCCGCTCTGTGCATCCAGACTTGCCGCTTCAGCCACAAACTAGCCGCGTTGACATTTGAGGCACACTCGATCCGAATCCAATAGTCCAAACGAGTACAGGGTTGTTGTCAGTAAGTGGGCTACCGCAGTAAAACTTCTTTTGCGCGTCAACTCCTAAGGTCTTGCCTGCTTTGGTTTGATCTTCTTCCCTTCCTCCGGAGCACCGGCAACTTCTAGTGCGTTAAGCATTTGGCGCGGTAGCTGAAAACTCTACGGCGCACCAACAGGAAGCGTATTGTGCATTGAGACCTTAATTAAGGCACCTGCAATCCATTATGTCCGTAGAAGTCAGGAACAGTTTTCCCCCAAAACTTCGTCTTGCTGGCCAGCCTGGAGGTGAGCCTACTCTCTGAGCCTCGGACCGGAGCGGAGGCGATCACGTCACGGCTTAGACTGACGTTTAGCTGAGTGAGCCCTGCTGCCAGTCTGCTCTGTGGCCTCTGATGCTGCCAGGGCTGCCTGCCAATGGTCTGCTGATGACACTAACTGACAATCCAGACACTGAAAACAGTTTATAATATTTAATGGGCAGAGACATTGTCTATGGATCAATTTCCCTTGGTATATGAATGAAACCAGAAATGATGGGATGGTAACAGTCTCTAGACCCAAGTAACATGTGCAACAAAATATGAGGCATATTTTTACAGGCTTGTGGATTTTATCACAGAACTTTTCTACACTACAGTTTAACTTGATGAGCACCAACTACTGCATGCTACTGTAGTGAATGAAATTGGTGGTTCATCACCGCCAGTGGAGAATAGTGTGTCTTGAAAGCACCCTAGTGCTTGAAAGTGCCCTAGGGTGCCTGTTGTTAGCAGGGGGTGGAGTGTGATAATGAGAGAGAGAGAGAAGGGGGTGCTTTCAATCTCGTGCACTCACCTTGCTCCGTAAGAAATTCAAATTGTCTGAAGACTAGAGTATAACATGAGATACAGCCTGATTTGTAGCAACAAATCAGGAAAGGAGAAGAACACAATATGGCCTACTCAGTTTAGCTGCAGGGCGGCGTAGTGATTAGGGAGACCATCCTTCAACTGTAAGGCCCAGTTGAATCCACTGTGACAGTAAGCATTCGTCCTACTGAAGTGTCCTTGAGCAAGACACTGAATCCCTACCACCTCCAGTGGTGCTATTCTGTAGCTGACCCTGCACTTTGACCTCCTTGTGGAGGGGGCAAGCAAAAATACGAATTTCCCCTTTAGGGTGCAATAAAGAATCACAAAAACAAATGTGAGTGCAGTTTCAGTACCATGGACAGTTCAATTCATTCACTCCCAGCAGGCCTTCTGAACAATAAGGACGTTGTTGAGTTTCCTCTCTCTCTCTCTTTCTCATGCACACACACACAAGATCCACCATGCTAAATCAATCTAAATGGTCTCTTAAAGTAAAGAGGCAGGAGTTATATCTATAGCAGTGAGGTCAACTTGATCTTAGTCAATGTATCCTAAGTCATAGTCATATTTCCTAACAGTAATTCTCTGACTTGTTTACAATGGTATTGAGGTGAAATCTCTTTTAATATATAAAAAAAATTCTTCCCAAGGGAGGAACCCCCTACATGATATGGCTTTGTGCTTCCTACCACCACAGTTGGAAATGAAATATAGGGAAAAACCAGTGTATGGGCATGCATATGTGCATCTCTGTGTGTATGTGTGTGGGAGTTATTTTTAACAGTGGGACTGGATGCATGTGTGTGATAAGACTATGAACTCTCAACAAAGTAAGAGCAGAGTCATGTCGCAGGCCACTCAGCCACAGAATTACCACTAGAAAGACAGAAAGAAGGCCAGAGTGGGAAAGCAATAAGGAGGGGAAGGTATGAGCTGACTGCACCTCTTTTAGACATCTACTTGTCCCTCATGAATAAGCCATCTGTAGATCTATTACCTAACTCTGTTGAAAGCAGGGATTTGCCTTGGCCAGGGGGAGGGAGGTTCTATTTTTTTGTGGGTGGTTTTGCTCAGTGGGATTGTTGTTTACAGGGATTTTCCTTCACTGTAATCTAAGCAGACATGCAGATTCACATAGTGGATGACAGGAAGAGTGGTGCAACTGGTTAGGACAGAACAGTGATAAATGTGGGGTGTTAAAAAGTGGTGAGATACAATGTTTAAAGAAAAAAATGATTTTGTTCAGGTGAGATTAAAAAAATCCCACAGAGTTTATAAAAACATATTGCCTCAAAAAAAAAAAGTCAAGATGACAAGCAAGGACACACCAGCATTATATGGAAGAGTCTAACGGACAACAACACACAATACAATCAAGATGTATAAAATGACAAGGATATGAAATAAAATAACACCAATGGAGAAAGAGAAGTGACATGTGTATGTGAGTCTGTTAGTGTTACGTGGGTGTTCAAAGAGGAAAGAAAAGAAGGAGAGAGAAAGTATTTGGTTCATAAACCTGCTGGTGTCTCTTAGAGAACTTTTAGTGTTACTCCTGATGTTCCTAGATGAAATAAAAGTCCTCATGACGCAGCACTACAGGCAGTGTTTCCCACCAGGATCCTAGTAACTGTTCTCTTGGTGCAGAAAGTCTGGCTTGTATGCATTCATCACTCCAACAGATCACAAAAATATTGATCTGACTCCTGATCTGCGGTAAAAGATTGAGTAAGAAACACCAGAAATGGCAGGTCAGCAGTAGTAAGGTCTAAAAGAGGCTCAAGTGAAGTGTTTTCAGTTTCTAATACCATTATGTCTTGCTTTTCTGTATACAGGCTTTGCTGTATACACACAGTATTTTATGACATATGGTAAACCTGAGAAAACTCTATTATCTATAGACAACCATATGTGCTCACTCATAGGATAGTCCCCTGACAGAAAATGAATGATGTAAAGATATAAACTGAAGAGAAATCAAGATATTTACTCCTGTGTCATTATTGATGGGCTCAGCTGGACATAAATTACTCACAGTCCAGGCCCAATACATTACTCCCTTACACGGCCCGCTGGAGATTTCAATTTGGTGTAATGGAAGTGAGCTTCTGCTTCAGTCAAGTAACTGGCATATAGTACACCACAGCTTATGGCAATTCACAAGACCCTATCCCTCTCTCCCTCTCTCCCTCTCGGGTTCAGGCTACTAAATAAGAGCGTCAGGGATGTCTAAGGTGTAGTCAGTGCCATATTTATGTGTGCAACCAAGACACCGTGAATAGAGCGAGCAGTATATCAACCTATTACACAGAGGAGGAGTTACATTTTTAGAGCAGTATTCTAAGAAGGAGCATGCAGTGTATATGTTGGTTTTTAATCTTTATTTATCCAGGGAAGGTATGCTGAGCATGCATGCTGGAAATGCTGGAAAGATGAGCCTGCAGCAAATGCAGCTGGGAGCTACCCGGCACAGTCTCCCACTGTTGTTCCACTGAGCAGCTCCACCGGATTGATTGTTGAGTGGGAATGCATATGTCATTCACATAGCCCACCCAGATTTTACCCAGCAGGTCTGGGATATTTGAACCTACAACCTTCTGGTCACAGGGCCACTTCTCTATCCTTTAGGTTACAATATATATCGTATATCATATCACATCGCATTGCATCGCATTGCATCGCATCGCATTGTACTGTACCATATCATATCGTATTGTATCGTATCGGAACGTATTTCTTTTTTTTATGTTCATAAGTTCTTTAACTTGTCCGTATACTATACTGTCTATAGCTGTGCAACTAAACTGATTCTGTCCGTTAGAATCCATGAAAGTTTTATACTTGCTTTATCAATAAGTCCTTTAATGGGGACAATATGCTTACTGGCACAGGAAACAAGCTGCTTCAGCAGAATGCAGCACAGTCTCAGCCCAGAACAGGTCTGGTCAGCCCAGGCTAAGCCATCTCAGAATTTTGCTGGAGCACATCTGATCAAAATTATCAAAATTATCAAATCTTTATATAGCACTTATCTTACAGTGACAATTAATGGAAGAGGAGAGGTTGAACAAGATGAGTTTGGGGACATCACTGGTGTCCTGCCAAACCTGTACATCCACACCTCCAATTTCACAAGTTTTTGTCAGTGTACTTAGCCAGTTTATCAAAAATGCATCATAAAATGTTACAAAACATAATCCTCAATGGAAATATGAACCAGATTTTCTCAATTCTGTAAGACTTGACTATTTGCGAATACAAGTGTTATGCAGGACGCTGGCAATACTGTAATAACATATGGTCAGACAGGAAGAAAGCACTAACAGAGACAGGCGCACAAGGGGGCAAGCACACACACACACACACACACACACACAGGGGGAACAGGTGTAACATGCGACAGTCACCCAAGAGTCACCCTAGCCCAAGAGCTTTTGCCCTGCAGCTGCTCCTCTTCATGTGCTCTTATGTCATCACGTTAACTTAGGCTGTTTGCGAATGCATGTGTATCAAACTGTTTTTATTTTTATGCTGTACGTGTGTGTTGTTTTCTGTGACAATTTGTGTGTGTGTTTTCTGTCATTACCTTTACAAAAGTTTGAAAGGATGAGTGAATCCTTCATGTGGTTAATTCAAGTCTTTCCTACATGAGAGCTCCAGCTTTCATCACCATCTGCCAAGGGGCAAATTTACTGACATCAGGGAAGGGTCCACTTAAAAGTTTCTTGGGTTGACGACTAGAGTTCTGGGTTCACTTTCTGTTTGATGTACCCAAATATCTGAACTTCCCCAGATTCCCAGGTTCTGGACTCAAAGGAAAATGGACTTCAGCTCCATACCTGCTGGCATCTTGAGGGTACACCAAACCTATGTATGTTAGGTGATATGTTCATCAACCTAAAATATTCTGTCTAGTTCTCTTATTTGGTCATACAAAACCTGTGGGTTTTATTCTTTACCTGTATGCTTTCCATCAGGCAAACGTTTTTAATCGTGATTTTAATTCTATTTTATGAAATGGTGGTCCTCAGTTCTGATATCGAAAACCTTTTGTCCATCTTAAAGTAAATACTGCTTGGACTGTATGGGGCGCCAAATGTTACCCGTGAATTTCGTCCACGAAATCCATTTCTTGAAACACACGGCACGCATTTTGTGGATGAAAATGCATTCTGTGGACTTATAAGGTTCCATATGATTTCACTTCCTCAAACAGAAGATGGCACATGGGTGGTACTGCAGAAAGCTTGGAACACTCTCAAAGTGTATGTGACAGGACATCACAACTCTATGTGACAGCACTGTAGCTGCATGCTGGAGAGAGTTTGCCTTGTTCCATGGTTTGTTCTTCAAATTCAAGTTTAATTGTTCAGTGATTTTAGTGCCGCTAATATATTTACCACTTGCAACACAATGTGCCAAACACTTTGAGTGTGCCAAGCTTTCTGCAGCACCTATGCACCATCTACTGGTTGAAAAATACACTTAGGCAGTGAAAGCATATGGAGTGCAATAAGTGTAATAGTTATTGGCTATTGTGTGTCTCTGGGTGTGAAATATTTCAGATGAGAAGTGAGGTTTCATCTCAGTGACCATGGTGCAGACTTGGAATATCAAACAGCCTAGAGTGCCATGAGAAACAGGACAATTACCCCTGGATCCATGGCAGTGTCAGTCAGATCACTATCCCAGCCAACTAGAAGCTAAGCACAAAAGAGGTCACTTCAGGTAGCAGAGAGGGGTGGGGGATTGTCTGTCTCTTTGTTCAGGGAGAGAAAGAGATGCAAACAGACAGAGATAGGAAGGGAGGGAGGAGGGAAGGAGCGATAGAGAGGGTCCACAGGTGTCGGTGTGGCTCTGTATGGGCCTTTTAAGTGTTCATTGTTCCTTTGTGAAAACTGAATTTCACTCTGGAGTATGTACATTTAACTTAGCGACTGAGTAACCTAAAGAAATGCAGCCCTCAAATTAGCATCAGATGAGATTTATTTTCCTGGCACAGTTTAGGCAGTGCTGTAAGCAACTGATCTCATTCCACTGTGATCAGCTGGTGGTCGATGTAAACAACACCTACCACTCAACTGATGAGTCTTGACACAAGTCTGAATCTATATCAGTCAATTAACAGTAATTTCTAAATCCTTTCAATCAAACATCAGCTAATGACTTTTGGCTGCAGCTCACTATAGGATGGCTTATGTGAACGAACACAACTCATGAACATAGCACATACTCGCACAGCATAGAAAATTAGGTGAAATTGCCAAATGTGCACCCTTTCTGCACTTGCATCTCCCACATGCTGCGTACATTGCAATAGAACGTAGTAGATATAGATAGTTGAGGTTTTCATACTTTTTCTTCACTCAACCAGGCAATAGCATTGTAAAATGGTGTATAGTAAAACATGGCCCTACGTTTGCAATTACGTTATGTAGCTACAACATGAACAAACATTTACTCTTGTTCAGCAAGTAAAACAATACTTGTGCTAATGGGTACTTAAGTTGCTTTAAAGAACACTCACAGCATGTGCGTGGTGTGCCTAAATTGCAAATTCACTCAGCAAATCCCACCTTCTCAGCTGAAGAACTGAAGAACCAGTCACAAAACTCCAAAGAACCAAAGGGACATTAATGTTTCTATATAGCACCACTATCGACATCAAAGAACCACTCAAGAACCACAACTTTTATGAGTAGCAGTTAATTTTCACACAACTCCCACAATTTTCTCATATTTAGAAAGAACTACATGTATTCTTATCTTTGACTATATGTCGGCTTCAGAGGAAACTATTGGGAATACATATCTGCCAAAGGGTATGAGGTTTTGGTGAGAATTCACAACTGTGTCTGATATGGATTATGGCCAGTGTCCAACCAAACACTAAACTAGCTTACATGCAGCTAATGTGTTCCTTTGCTCTGCTCCCTAATACCGTGTGGCTACAGCCACATACAGCCCTGTAGGGCCCCAACCTTATTAGGGCCGGCAATTTCAGGTCACCGTTGCCAGCTCAGTACCGCCATCTACTGGCTCAGAGGTTATGTACACAACATATTAAATGTAAATACTACGGCCACATGCTGTGCTAAATAAGAATCTTATACATACTATACTTTTAAATGTTCAACACTTTGGCCACAAACTAAATAATAAAGGGGATTAATAATACTAAATAATAATTTGATCCTTTCAATAAAAATTTTAACATTGGATATTCATATTCAATACATTCAAGTATAACTTAACCAAAACAAGTTGACTTTGCCATGGCCTTATCCCCTTCCCTCGCTTTCACTACCACTCAGCTTCTGGAGCAGACCCAGGAAGGGAGGAACGGAAAACTGGGACAACGTCTGCACTTGATGATAACCCAATGCCATCAAATTTCCTAATAAAGGAACTTCTTTGTCAATATCTAATAAGATGGAAGTTGTCATCAACTTTCATGTAATTCAATCTGGCCGGTTTTCTTTTTTATTTTTTTATTCGTACCCATCATTCTAAAAGTTATGTTTTCTCCTAACTGATGGTCTAGAAAAAAAAGGAAAAAACTCTGCAAGTAATCAGTGATGGGTTGTTATTATTATTGTTAATATTATTAATATTGTCCAATCAAAGGTTCTATTCCTAAAATTTGTCAAGGGACATTGATCGGTTTTGCCTTTCAAACTGAATGAAAATGAAATTGACAAGGGCACCTGGTACACTGAAGCTAAATTAGCACTCCTGATAATCACATTTTTTCTTTATTTGCAACTTGACTTCACTCATGAACTTCAACAGGTCAAGGAGAAGGTAACAGACGAAGGAAGGATTTTAATGAAATTGCACGCCACCGAGGGAAAGGTATTTGAGGTGCAACCATAGGAGGACAAATGAGGGCCCTCCCCTAGTAGCAGACCCACACTACCACCAAGAGGTTAGAACTGAAAACACTTAACAGAAGAACAGCCTTGCCAGGTAATTTAAGAGGAAAAATTAAATGGAGAACACAATATGTTAGAAGAGGATGTTATACATTTATTATTGAACCAGCCTTTGAAATCCAAACGACAGGGGAAGGGATTAACAAAAAAAATCATTGCACTACTTAATAAAGCATTACTAGTAATAACTCTCATAAAAAATGTACAAATGTTTGTTAAAAATCTCATCATCATGATATCAGGTCTTCAAATGATTTTGGTTACAGATATAATACATAATGAAACTACTATGACACCAAATTTAATGATAGAGTTCCATGTATTTTTTTTTTTCTTTTTTTTTTTTTTTTCTTCAAAAGGAACAAAAACCTTGAAACAACCCAACAACTTATATGGAAAAAATAAGCAAAATGAATTGATGAGCATCAATCATACAGGTTGCGCCATATTCTGAAAAGACATAAATAATGAAACTGAGGTAATTGCTAGTGTACCAGGCAGAAGAAAAAAACATAAAACAATCCTATGACACAAAATGGATTCCATGACTACAGTAACCAAGATGACCTTTGACCCCAAAGCAAAGTGAACAGGAAATACAATTTTCCTCCATTACCACAAATATTGCATGACTTCATACACTGACAACACTTAGCATATAAAATGACACTGTCCCCGGACACTGATCTACTGTCAGTTTGTATTTCCTCTAAATGCTTCAGGTTAAAGTGAACGCATTAGTCTGATGTGGTGACAGTGGATAAACACTGGGGAAAATTAGTTTTTATAAAAGGCATCTCACATATAAGACACTGCAGGTGCCTGGCTGAAATTTCCACAATACAATTTCTCTTATACAGTCTTATCAGTCTCTTATTAGTCACAAGGCCTATGTTAGCTTGTCATAAACCTGACACAAAATACCCATTGTGATACATAGTGATAAATTGCATTAGAAATCCTGTACATAAGGTGAACATTGTGAGTAGATTATGACAGGCTAACATAGGCCTTACAGAAGTATTTCTAAAGATTCAGAGACCAAAAGCTTCTGGAAACACAGGATGTGCAGTGAGAAGATAAAGGGACTGACATATCGGGATGTGTGCTGAAAGTTGACATGGAGAAGGTCTATTGGCTGAGTGTGGTCAGTGGACAAAGCACAACTTTCCCTACTATAGACTATAGGATTTCTCAATGTTTCTCAGTTACTGATGCTTCATCTTAGCCTTGGCTGAGAAACCTATTTTAACCTAAATACGTTTAGCTTTACAATCTATCAACACATGTTCATGGCAAGCATATAATGTGTATCCCCAGCAGGAAACTCTTGTCTAAAGCTCTGTTTGGGAACAGTGCTTTAAATGCATCCGAATGGTTGAGCTGATACGATACACACATGGATTTGGGAAAAGTGATCAGTGTTTTTTTCAGAAATGCACCTACAGAATACAGCCGTTCTGCTAATTAAAGTGCTCAAGTGTCCAATCCACTGGCCAATCAGAGATGTGTCAGTGTGCCTGTGACCCTTAACAATAAAAAGTTCCTTTAAACTTACTCTCTGTGGTGGAGAAAACCTTGTACCTATTTCTGCAAACACTAGCGGATCTGAAAAAGCTGTTTGGGTGCAAACAAGACTGATATAGAAGCATTTTACCAATGGCCTTATTCCCATTAAGAAGTTAGTGAATTGAGCATAAATTAAAAGTTTGGGTGAAAGTTCTAATAACCGTTTTGAATCCACCCAGTTGATCTTTCAGATCCAATAGTGTTCACGCGAAGACCTTGGCGGATATGCCTGGAGAGAGATAAATAGTCCTGAACTGTTTCCTTTATGTTTGTTATAAAAACAAAACAGCGCAGATCTTTCTCAAAAGCCTCTCGTCTGTACTTATTATTTTCTGACACAAGAAAAAGAATGATGGGTAGACTTGGAGGGATGACCTTTTAATAATGTAGGAGAGAATGTAAGGATAAGATGTATGGTCTAGAGAAAAAAAAAAAGACATGACACGTGCATTCTCACCTTCTCAGGAATAGGAGGTGTGAGGTGTTCCTATGACGTTTCCTTGCCCTACCACTTGGACTTTTGATAGTAAGGTCTAGCAAAGGTTACATGGAAGGGAACAAATGTAGGCAACTTGCATGCAGCCCTGCAAAGGTTTGAGCCCACCCTCTACTCCAAGCAAATACGCAATAGAAATAGAATTGAAAAATAGGAATTAGGAAGTCAGTGTGCTGTACCACATGGACTGTATAAATAACACAGAGGAGTAACATACACACACGCACACACAGACACACCCTCGCACACATACACACGCATAGAGAAAATAAAGTATATTATCTACTTTTCTCACTGTTCCAACAGTTCTATTCGTTTGACACACAATGTACAGTATCTTTGTTTTGACTCAATACAGAATGGTCTTGCGCAAGGAATGCTAGTATACACACACACAAATTAAATGAACAATTTAGTAATTATAACGAGTCTAGTGAAAATGGACATAGTCTCTCAAAGCCAAGATGTGAGTGGTTAATTATGATCAGAATAATAACAATGAAATAATCATAATCTTTGGACTGCCAATTCTCCTTTAGGGATTGTTAGTACAACTACACAAAAGGTTTTTCACTTAAAGTTTTTCTGTCCATCATCAGGAAGACTAAACTAATCACATCAGTTTGGAAGGGCTGGAGAGGAGTTTAAAAAAATAAATATATGTCCACCTGCACATGAAGAGTGTGTGTGTGTGTGTGTGTGTGTGTGTGTGTGTGTGTGTGTGTGTGTGTCTTACAGAC
>OOFE01015036.1:15216-31288 GCA_900323365.1 Monocentris japonica | reverse complement strand
TATATATATTTATGACCTGGCCAGGATAACAGCAGCAATATGGTCCCCTACACGTTAATGTTGGAAAACTACCGGTCAGAAAACAATAGAAGTAGCCAAGATTGGTCAGGAGGCCTTGCCTTAATATGAACAAGTTTTCACACTTACTGGAACAAATTATTTAAGTTTACTTGACACACTGGCAGGATGCATTTTACCATCAAACCACATGGTAACTCTGGGAGTAGGCATACAATACAAAACTTAATTAACTGGACTCTGAACTCTAAAATCCTTAGTGGCATGCAAAACATGTTTCACACATATTTAAACTCCAGGGACAGATAAGTCCTGCTGCTGCTAACTGCTGGAGAGTAGGCCTAATCTAGACAGCGTCAATCAAACTACATACAAGACAGACTGAGGAAAATGAAACATGAAGCTGACCCCTAGGGAAACCTGGGCAGGTGAACTCCTATCCCCATTCCCAACAACTAAAGTCAGCTGATCCAGTGGTGCTGCTCAGTGGGCAGCAGTACGACTGGCACAATTTGTCTATGTGTACAACCTTTCCTTCCCTTGCGACTTAAAATTGCCGGGGTACACATAATACAGGTACACATCATATAATTTCGGTAGGGAGTTGGCAACACACAACATAGAGAACATCATCTCCATCTTAAGTCTCAATATAAAGAAAATGGGAAAGAAGCATCTAGCACAAATAGTGTAGAGGTAGACTATTCTTTCTTCACCTTATATATCTTTATATGAAACGAAGAGAAAAACAGGATTTACTGTTTCCCCTCCTGTCAGACACGATGAGACACTGGTTGATCTACATGGAAAACTGAAGGAACCCATGTTTGTCTTGAACGCCACACACAAACGCACAAGCATAAACTCAGAAACAAGTAGCTTGCCTGCCAAACAAAGCAAATTAAAGAGACAAAATAAATCATCAACATATTTTAGGGACCAATTCTGGACCAGGTGTTAACATGACTATTCCACCATTTAAACCTGATACATTACTATCCTCCGAAAACAGGACCGAAAATACCATTAATCGTATTTATGAGCAACATAAACCCAAGTTACCAACCTACCATTGATAAGTGCCATTTTCCCATGTTTATAAGGCGATTTGAGAGCACACGTCCAAACAAATTAAGGAGACATGCCCCGTGTCGAGCTCCTCTCTGAGGACTTCCGCTACCTTCTTCCACAACGAAGTGATAACCGGCAGTTGTTCCGTAGGATAAGACCGAAATTAGGGATTTCGCTCCGTCCTCCGACTATTCACTTCGACTTGAATTACATCTGTCAGTTTCATCTTACATGTTACAGTAACGAAATGTTTTTTTAATTTTTTTTACTCGACCTCGGAGGAGAACAGTGAGAGCCGAGGGACTAGATTCAATGGGGGGGGAGGGATACTAGATAGTCCTAGAATAGAAGTGACCGGCTTGGGCAGGCCTAATGGTGCTGGTGTGGGCGGAGTGATTTCTTCCTGAAAGATGACAGCCTGGGGAAAATCCTGTTGTACACTGGACTGCAGACTCACGTGGACATTTAGCATGTGGTGTGTAGATTTGAGGCATCATTGAAAATAGGCACAAATATTTTTTTTATTGTTACTGTTATTGTAATAGCTCCAGAACTGTGGACTCTAACTCTTCCTCTACACACTTTCATCGAGAGACTCCATTCCAACTTTAAAATATTCAGGCAGACTTTAGGAGGATTGTACTTTGATATATTTGATAAGATATTTCGTACTTTTAGTCTTATTTATTTATTAATTTACATAAGAATGAATGGCAGAGACAGTATAGTGATATCTGGTGGTCAAATTGTAAAAACTAGTCCATGGAATAGGAAGGAAATAGTTAACCCTAAAATAACAATTCAGGCATTACCTACTCACCCTCATGTCAGTCAAAACACCATTCATGTTCATAGGACCACCAAACACTAAGCAAGTTAGCCCCCATAGTTCCAGCTCAGCCTCCCCGACTATTCAAGTTTAAGATAATGGGGCCATTATTTATCATTAGGCCCAAAAAAAGCATAAAATCTAATTTCTCCAAATAGCTTGTGCAGCATAATCTATTCAGCATAATCCAAGTGTTTTATCGCCAAACAATTGCACTGTGAGACCAAAAGTCTAATATTTACCTCTATCACCCATAGCTTCCTCAAAAACATTGCCTTTATCTAGAACGTGCCAGTAGATAATGAGGTAAATATTGGACCTATTGGGCAACAAAACACTTGGATTATGCTGCACAAGCTGGACATTTTATGTTGTTGGTGAGAAGGAAGTATGTGGGCTAACTCACTGTGCCTAGATTCACAAAATGTTTCAAAAGCGGTGAAAAGCTACAAAATGCTGGTGATAATTTGACTGGTAGAATAAAAGATGCTAGAGAAAAAGCTCCAGGAGCCAGCAATAAGAAGACTATTTCAGGCAACAAAAACAAAATGGAGCAGATAGTTAACAGCTCCTGTCATTTTGCTGCCACTGCCTCCAAAGAATCCAGTTGGGACAGTTTTTCTCAACAGCCTCTAGTTAACCTACATGTTCCTACCCATGATGTCTTGGGTGTGGTGCGGAAATGCTACATGAGTGGCAAGTCTGATCTGTTCCTCAAATGTCACTTCAACTGGTTGACTATAAGGAAACTCTTAAGATGAGGAAGTAAATATGTATTAAGCGAAACAATTAGTGGGTGCGGCATGCAACCAACAGGTAACAGGTAGGGTAAAAAACTAAAATCATTGCATTCAAATACATTCATGGAGGTAAATGAACTTATTGGCACCACCACATGAACTTACTGAGCAGAGCTGAGTCCGCTTCTCGTTAAGCAGAGGACAGCATGCCTCTCAAAAAGGAAGAATGAGCAACTTTGTTTGACTAATGAGTCTGTCTCTCTGGAAAATGAATATCTAGAGCCATTCCTCTGTTTACCCACGCCACTTGTTCTATCCATGGAGACTGAACAAAAGAACAGAGGGACAGCGCCAGAAAAGACTTCAATTAAAACTGATTATACACATGAATGAGTGACGAGGTGGCAGGCCAGCAAGGGAAAACACACACACATGCAAGTGGTGTGCATGAACACATCTGACGTTTTCTCACCTGAATGAAGAGTTTCTAAATTTGTGAAAATATTCATCTCGAAATCTCACTGACTACAATGTTCAAATGAATGATATACACACTTCCTGGAGAGGCTGCCTCCCTATCAGTGTCACAAATACCTCCCGGTGTATGACGTCTCAAGTGAAACTGGTGAGCAGAACTGAAACAATAGCAGAAGTTTGCAGAGAACCATCTGACGTAAAATCAACAATTTCTGAGATACATGGCAGCTGTTAAACTGCACACTAAACTCCCTTTCGTCACAGCCATGTGTATGATTGCACTGAAATTACCCCTAATAATTCACTGCTCCGTGACTCTTATACCAATGCAACAGAGAAGTTTTAAAGTTATAGTACATCAAATCTAGGATAGAGTGAGCAATTTCAAATACATAGTTTCATTTCAGGCCCCTACCAGGGTTTTTAAATGTATCTTAATACTGGTGGTTTACGATGCAAATCTGCCTTTTATGAAGCCTGGCGTGGTACTACTCTAGCTCACCTCAGATTGTCCATCAGTGTCCAGCAAGTGGAAGCTTCTCAGCCAGACACCAGGCTCCATGTCCATGTGGACGTCCACACGGTGGCTTGGCCTCAGGCACAGCAACCTCTTCATCATCCTGGATCTCAGGCCGTGGGATTCCCCTCCACCACAAACAATCAGAGTGGACCTCATCTCCCACCACAGTTGTAGGGTGGCTTTGTGTCACAGTGTGGAGCTGCTGTCAGATCAGATCTCCACCATAGCTGCTGCTGTATCTGTGTCAGAGAGGACCGTGTGGAAAGTGATTTAACTCAGAATTGTTCTCATGTGAAAATAAGAATTACTCTGGGAAAATGCCATTTCACCTTTGATCAAACGAAAGAATTTGTCGGGCTTATACTACCATGCACGGACAAAAATGGGATTGCGCTCTACTGTTTCAACATAATTCAATTCATTAGGACCTATAAATAGCCGTTTGGGCTAAATTGACTGTGGAATCCTTTCAACACAACTATGAGTAATTGGCAACAATCATTAAGTTACCATGAAAGCATAACACTAGAAAGTACACTAAATATAAAGTATTAAAATGACTGCACCATGATTGCTATTTTAGAAAACACAACACAGAGAACACAAAGAACATGATGATGAGAGATTAAACTTTTTGGTCAATGTCCCAAGTAGCCCAAGTAAAATAGTTCTCACAGGATAAACAATCAGGGCTATCACTCCTTGACACACAACAAATTCACATACAGTGGCCTGTATTCAGACAAATGTGGTTCGTACGTAAGATTACTGATCAAGTTTCTTTTACAGCATCCCCAGGAAAAAAAAACTTTAAAGTTCAGCATTTAAAGACACTCTGAATGCAGGCCATTACCTAGAAACCTTGAACTGTACTCTTCTGGCTTCTCCTGGACCTGCTTCTGGTAAATTATCCTGAAGCCCATGTTAAAGGTGTATCTTTCCTAAGGATAGACAAAATACTCCATCGAACATGCAGTGACATGCAGTGTGGATAGAGAGACTCAGTGAGGACTTGATTGTTCTTTCTGAGTGGATGATTGTGTGCGTGTGCATGTGCGTGTGCGTGTGTCGGAATGTCCTCCTCCCAGTTTGCCTCTATTGTGTATATATTCATATGCCACATTTGATTACAGTTCAGATCCAATCATTCCACTTCACTACTCTCATCATTAGAGTAAACCAAACTCTCTGCTCTCATTTTTTTCTTGGCCCTCTACATATCGCAGCATATTTTGTCTCTGCAATGAGACACGGGGATTTTAAGTTATGGACTATGGAGGTATTTGCACTAGTTCAGCTACACAAGAGTAAAAATGGGTTAATTTGAATTCGACCGACTGAGAGTTTCCTGACTAAATTGATTTAGTTGAATTAGGAAATGGCAATCGTTTTTGTCAGCAAGTATGTCTTACCTGCCTATGTCTTACTAGGCCTACACTGTTCAGAAAACCTGCGCTGACCGCTGACATGTTAAATCTCACATTTTGGTAGCAGTAGATGTGGAGGAATCCGTAGCGGAGCCTGGAGGAAACAGTCACAGCGACTGACCTGATTCAAACTCTGCATGAGGAAGCGCACACGTCCACGTCGACTCTCTGATTGGTCAAACGTAAAACGCCACCATGATCAAATGTGTCTGTCTCTCTGGCGTGGTGTGGCGTGATACAAACGTTTTTAGAGACCAAATAACAAGGTGGGTGAATCTAATATGGCAAAGCCAAACAACCACCAATATAAATACACATATCTATTATACTTTCAGAAAAGCATTAATTTAGCTTAGCATTATTAAAGCATTATTTTATACTTTTAAAAGACCCTATCTTCGTATAACTTACTGGGGTTAGATCGATATCGGTTTACTGATATACTGATATACCTCGATGTTGGATTTTAATTAAATAAGGGGATATCAGCCAGTTAATGTGTCCACTGCCAATCAGCAATCAGCAACTTCAGTCTAAATACATCGGCATCTACCTTGAAAAGCCCTTATCGGTTGAACCCTAATGCATGCATTTTCGGAATAAATTTAAATCAAGATTTATGTCTATTCCACAAACAAAAAGATGGGTTAGCTGAGCTTAGGTGGCAAGAACAAAAAACAGAACTTCAGGAATGAATGTGACACACCTCCCTCAGCTGATTAAGTTACAACCCTAACTGCGCTCCTTTTCACCTTGTACTGAAAGACTGGAACATCAGGGTGCACGCCATCCCATGACACATCAATATTCACACACGTGCACACACACAGTACAAGGAGCACATTCTCCCTATGCCTCTATAGACTGGGTCCAAAAGCTTTTGTTCACACCCATCAGCTGTTATATTACATAAGTCATTCAATCACTGATGCAGCAACCATGTGCAAGGAAGAGAAAGAATGACAGGGAGAAAGGTCAAGAGACAGACAGACAGACAGACAGAGAGAGAACATCACTGCCTTCTATTTTTGATGTTTTGGTATAACAAATTATTGTTCTCCCAACAACCTGCTGATTAGACAAGACACTCCAGTTCACAAAACACACCAGGGCTGACTGTAAAAACCACTAAGCATTTGTGAAAAGCAAGCCACAAAGCAGAATACAAAACCATATACAAAACAGAAATAGTTCAGCAGTTGTCTATAAACAAATTTATTGGCATGCATGTTTCATTCCTAAAATATGTTCTGACAATGCATTAGTATCTTTCAACTGTATATTGATATATGACACCAAATGTCCTGCTTATTTTTAATACTTGATACTAATACTTAATACTAAACCATATTTTATGAGGATCAGACATTCACCTGTGCGTAGAATAGACTGACTTATCTCCCTGTTGCTATTTGTCAGATGCCACTGTCAGCCATTATTGATGTGAGTTAACAATGAATAAAGGCTGGTGTTGCCACAGAATACATAAAACCATAAAGGACAATGGTACTGGTTCTAACTGCAGGCTATAGTGCATCAAGTTTGTAAGATGAACCCATTACATTTATAATAATAGATGGGTTTTGATGTGAGGGACATTGAGTGAGAAAAACCTTTTGACATGTTTCTCCTATTTAGATCTACTTGAGGATCGGGACCATGATATACCAATGGCTGCATTTGTCAGAGAGCACCTTTTTGGTTTATAGCTTTCCCATGAGGCAGATTGTATAATTCTGTACAGTGAAAAGGAAAAGGTAAAACAACTGTTGAGGCAACAATGAAACATCGCAGAGAACATTTCTGTTGTCAAAACATACCCACTTACATATACAAGTAACCAGCTTCAAAGGCACACAAAGATAGCTGGTGATAAATATCTCCGAAGAATTGTAATGAATAACCATAGTAAAACTGTGCACTACTTTCAACATTTAACAAAAAAAATTGCATTTAAGTCTAAAACCTACTCAAAATATAGAATTACTTGTTGCTACCACTAAGCCAACATAGGCGGTCAGTTATAACTAAGATCTGATCCAGCTGAAATAGCTACAATGACAATATGAAGAGGCCCATTTTATACTCAAACCACGTTTAGGTACAATAAGTTTTATCTTTTGGATCCTGGACCCTCTGGTTTTGAATCAGAACTTTCCCTTCTTCTTCTTCCAGGGCTTTCTCTTGGTCTTGGAGTCAATGATCAGCTGAGACTGACGCTTCAGTGCCTCCCGTGAGATGATGTCAGCCTCGTCCTCTTCGCTCTCGTCCTCTTCTACAACAGAGGAGAGAAACAGTGATACAGTTTGAAACAGAGAAAGATTTCAACATTTGTGTATGTGTGTGTGGCTGCCAACTCACCGTCGAAAGGGTCTTGCCTTTGGTCCTCGGGCAGTTTGATGCGGGTGTTGTAATCTGGTAGTTTCCTCTCCATCCTGGCATAGAACTGCACAGACCAATGCACACAGACACACAGACACATAGACAAACATCCACACATACGCACACATAAACAGTCTACAGTCAATGATTCCCACCAGGGCAAAGACATTTTCTTCCTATTTTCTTAAACCTAATTTTCCTACATTAAAGTGACACTCCACAAGCTTGTATTTATTTTGCCTCTATCTTTGGTAATAAGCGGCCATTGCTGTAGTGTTTTTGCACTGCACTTCCTCCACTTGGCAATCACACAGTGTGGACAGTACTGTGATGTCTTTTTCCTTGGATTTTCTGTTGATGCAATTTGAGTTTCTGTAAGTACTGGTCTTTTCTTTGTCTGTTCAGCCTTGGTGGCTATCTCTGCTCTTGCTAACTACTGAGTTAGAACAGCAAATTTAGAAGAACTGGTTGATGAAATCAACTTTATTTGGCACTAACACACGCATTTGCATACCTCTGACTAGACATACACACATCACCCCACACACATGCACTTTTCCAGGTCAGAGGACAGCGCAGGCGTCAGCTATCGGACAGCGCGCCTGGAGCAGTTGGGGGTTAAGTGCCTTGCTCAAGGGCACTTCGGCAGTGTTGGTGGGCACCGTAGCTGTGGCACCAGTCATTTTCCAATCACCAGCTCACAGCTGGAATGCACCCTCCTGGTGGTGCCGGGGATCAAACCAGCGACCCTCCGGTGATGGTCTCTCTAACCGCTAGGCCAACCTGCCGCCCACATTTAAAAGCTTTCATGAACTGGGTATAGGTTGAGTCACTATTGTGTATCAACAATCAATGATAGAGTAGCAAAACTGACCTTTATTTACATGAAAAGGTCACAGATTATTACTTAATGCAAGTCTACTGGTTTTAATCAAATTTTTTGATGACTTTAAGCTATATTAAGTTAATGATGTTCCATTTTTTATATTTATGAATCTACAGGCCCCATGATAAAAACAGCAACATTTTATCACTAAAAGGTCATTTGGATAATGCTATTACTCAACACAGTGTATGCTAAAGTGTTAACATGTAGCCAATGATCTACTGGAGACAGATGGATGATTTTGGTGACTATGTTCTCATCACTTCACGGCTAAGTTGTCCAATGGGCCAATCTCCCAAAAACTTGGTGTATTCCTTTAAGGCAGAGCTCACTTGACCAGGATAGCCAAGGCAAGAAGCAATTTCCAACAGCGGCAGTCAATTCAAGACCAATTCTTCCACTGATTTTCAAATTATTATCAGCACAGTTACGTCAGCTACGAAGATTATGCGTTCCAAAAATGGATCTGAGGTTTAAGTAGTCAATGTCATTAGTAAATGACAGGCACTGTTACGTCATAACAATTTTCCTATGGTACACTCTGATACGGTATGTTCTCAAACAGAGAAGGTTAGTAATCAAGAACAAACATTTCAGGTGGTTCTAATGTCTGGCTTTCCATTCAGCAAGGGAAAGATAAGCTACACAAGCATGACAGCATGGCTGAATATGTATTTAGGGATTGCCTGTTAGTCTTGCAAGTGCCCTAATAGATAAAAAGATGCTACATATGCAGCCTGACAATGACCTGTGCAAGGCTATGCCACAATGCATCAGTCATTGAGAGTTTAAGATCACACACAGTACTTATGGTGTGGATTATTCATCATTTTACATGCGCTACTAATGCAAGTGCAAAATTGCCTTTGATACACCTTTGTACTCTCCATAGGCACCAGCGATGGAAATTAAGCAAAATGCTCTCTAGGTTTTTTACAGGCCAGTAAAAGAAAACCATAGTGGGATTAATTTTCACGTCAACCAGCAGCCAGAGTCCCTGCGGGGCCTGTTCTCACCTCCTCTTCCTCCATCTCCTTCACAACAGCAGCCAGATCCTTTCCCTGAAGCTCCTCGTGCAGCAGCTGCAGCTTCAGCTCACTCTGAGCCAGCAGCTCCACCACAAACTCCTCCGAGTTGGGGGACAACTGGGCCACCATGCCCTCATCCTGGTGGGACACGAACGGACAATTTAGAGAGATGCTTAGGAATTATAACCAAAAAAGAATGTGTAAGAAGAATGTGTTGACGGATGGCTGGCAAACGAAGAGGAGAGAAAGTGCTGCAGACATATTCTCTACCTTTACTATACTACATTGCCTACAGTTGGATAACTTATAGTCATGATACTTGAGGACAATTTCTACCAGTGTGATATGTTGTAGTTTGTCCGCTAGGTGCTCCACTCCAGCACGGAGAGTATTGAGGGTTTTAACAAGCCGGTCCAGATGCTCTTTAGCTGCATCACACTTCTGCTGTTCAGCCTGCAGGTGCTGTTCACACTCCTTCAGCATCTGTTGGCCACTATTATAAACCATGGAAGAAGGATGGAGAAAGAGAGAAAAAACATAATTTAATTGCTGGTAACTATTTCAATATTATATTGTAGTTTCAATTTATATTTTGAATTGGTTGAACTGAAAGTGAAAAGACCCCAATCCTGCTATCCTGATACCACTAGTACTGTCTGTGCTGTCTCACCTGGAGAGTTTAGCCTCCCCAGAATATTTCATATCCTGGAATTTGTGGCTCAGGAGTTCCTTCTCCTCCTTCAGCTGCAGCAGGATTCCTTCGTTCTCTACCTTCAGCTCCTCCAGGTGCCTGTGTGTCTCCCCCTGAGAGATGAAACGCTCCACTATTTCCTACACACAAAACACATGAAGACACTTATAGATATATATACATTGATATACGGTATACACACATTTATACATCCAAGTACAGTGTGTGTGTATGCATGCACCCATACCTGTATGTTTGTGACTCCAGTGGCCTCTTTAATGCGTCGGAAGGCCTCCTCAAAGGTGGAGATGGTCTTCTCCTCTTCACCTGCCATCCTGGTGGTGCTGCGTTGGGTCTCACTGCTCAGCTCATCTGGCTGCATAGGCGCTCTCTGGGCCTGGAGGTAAAAAAGGTTACAACCACTCAGCACTCCAAACTGCATTATTCATATTCACTCTACAGAATGTTCCTATTCTGAACCAAGCTTTGTTTTTACCAGACACTTGGAAGCTATTTTTATATGGAGTTAGTAACACAGACGTTGGTTTTTATACTGCATGTAGTAGTCCATTATGCAAGTCATGTTTGTTGATATCTTTCAGCTATGTCAGCCCCTCCATGAGCAGACTGGACACAAACTGCTGCTCATTTGTATACAAATTACACACTAACGAAATAATAATAGAGCTCAAGATAGGGGGACTGACCTCTGGTCTCTAGATATAGGACTAGCAAAGCATTTTTTACTGCATGCATGTTCAATTGCAAGTGCAAAGGGCCAAATAAGAATGATTAGACAATCAACAGAGGGAACACTATTAAAATAAAACTATACATAACCTGCTACTGTATACACATATGACGCCATGTGTAACACACCCTTCTATCGACTTTTTCAGTCTGGGCCTTGCGCTCCTCAACCTGTTTCCTATAGCAGGCTATGATGCGCTCTCTCTCCTTACGTTCCTTGTAGAGCAACTCCTCCTGCTGCTGTAACTCTGCCTGGAATGAGAAAGAAAAGGAAAGAAGGATAGGGGAGAGAGTAGGAAAATGGAGGGAGTGTTAGGGTGATATAGCAATGTGTTAGTATGATTAATTAATTAAGGATGATAAGGTGATGCATATAATGGATATCAGTAAAGCTGATGACAACAATGACGAGGGCAGTAATCCTTCTAATGACATTGCTCATGATGATGTACATGGTGGAGGAGGGTGCAGGTCACCTTGGAAGCATCTTTAGAGAGCTGGGCATCGTTGTTCATGACCTGCAGGTTATGAAGTTCCTCTCTGTGCTTAATGATGTCTGCTTCCAGACAGTCCAGCTGGCCCTGGAAGGTCAGACTCTCTTCCTGACGTGGTGAGAGTGGAAGACAGAAAGACAAGGAAGGAAAAGAGAGAATGTAGGAGAGAGAGGAGAAGGTGTGAGAAAGGACAAAGCATTATATGGTCATAAGAGTATTGTCACAGCACTATGGCCCTGACTGTTGCACTCAATATTGGTTGCTATGGTTGCAATGGTTGCATTCAAGCTGCACTGGCACAGCATCATCTAAATGCCTAAAATAGAAAATGGAAATGTGAAGAGGTCAAAGGCAGCTGTAGGTTTGACACTATCCACCAATATGAATATCTGTCAAGTGACCACAAGGGCAAAAAAAAGCTCCACTGATCCTAGGGAGGGCAGGTTAAGTGCAAACAAAGGTAAGGTGAGCCTGTGACAGAAACTACCAGTGTAGAAGCCACAGGAGTTTACATACCACCAGGTACAGAGTCACATATCACAGGTACAACACAGTCTCATAGCGCAGGCAATGACCCTGGATAAAGCACTCAAGAGCAGTATGATTAGGGAATATCTATTGTTTCTGTGCATAATACTGATTGTGAGAATGATTAGCAGACTGTGTACAAAATATTTAAGGTATGCAAGTGCTTTGGCTCTCATATGGATATGTGATGTGTTGAGCAGTTGAATCATTGAACTTATGAGGGACCTTTTGATAAATACTGATAAATAATATGGACTGTAACCAAATTTGTAGTGCCTTTAATCAGTTATCTCTACAATAAATAAGACTATATAAAGTGTCAGAAAATCATCACAACATAATGGCCGCTCACCTGCCTACAGTACAAAATATTACCTAGAGGCTAAAACCCAAACGTGTATGTTGGACTTACCTGCAGGTGGTTCTTGATTTCGAGATAGCCTTTCATGATGCGCTCAGCCTCCTGGCACTTTAACTGGGCCTTCTCCAGACTGTTCTCCAGCACCCGCAACTTCTGAAGACACATACACACACACACACACTATTGTTTACAGAGGTCTTTATTTCTGTATCTGTTTGCTCACGTGCTAGTGTGTTTCAAGACTGGTCATTAGGTAGAAAAAGTGTGGTTATCATATATCATCTACATGTGCCTAGCAGTTGAGTACCCTGGCATCTTCCTCTGTTTTAGGAGTACGTGCATCAGCAGACTTTGCCGTATTGCCTTCTGGCTTCATTCTCTGGTACTGCATCTGCAGCTCATCCAGGTGCTGCCGATAGGTCTGGGTGGAGTGTCTCAGGGCGTTAAGACGCTTCACCTTGATCAGCACCTTCTGGTCCAGATCCTTGATGGCCGCCTAAGAGAGTGTAATGGTTGGGTATGTGTGTGTGAAAGACGGGCAGATATAAAGAGAGGGAGTGAGACAGTTGTACACATCCAGGTACTCTCAAATTCTTGCATACTAAGGACACTCAAATAGCTGCAAACTACGCTGGAAACCCCCATCTGAGAATATTTTCATTTTTTAATTTTGTACAGAGTTGCATAACTGTCAATACTGTAGCTGGGGAGTTAACATTTAGAATTCTGTCAGTGCTGAATCATATATGAATTAATAGTAAGGATAAAACCACAATACTACTATGGTCTTTATAACATAACCATGCTTGTGTGGTTCCTCTTACCTTTGCTGACATGTTGCGATAGGCATCCTTCTCTGAGCCTCTGTTATGAAAGGCTTCTTTGATGACATGTTCATCGCCCTAAGAAACCAAAACACACAAACATGCACTTCCTTCATCATCATTTTTCTCGAATGAACAAGAGTGTAACTGCCAAAATAGTCAGGTTTGATCACATTTACTGTTTAGTTGAATGAGGTAGATGATAACAGAAATAACAGAGTCGAACCTCCACTTTGTGGGGACTGTACAGTTAAAATTACTTACAGCAAGAGTTTCTGCCAACTTTCTGTGCAGTCTCTTGTTCTCCTGCCTCAGCTGAAGGATGTACTCTCTGTTCTTCTTTATGGTAGATTGAGAGCTCTCGTAGTACGCAGTTCTGTCGCCCTCTGGTGAATAAATGAATCATTACACCACGTAACTCTCACTTAACTGTAGGTCACATCCCAGTCGTCTTTATCATTCCATATCCAAAAAGAAAGCTATAAATGCCATTTCGCTTGCCGCAGACACTTTGTATTGAATTTATTTTTGTTATCTGTCCCAGAACTAAATTAGACGAGTGCCTTTGCTCCCTTTTCATGGAACTACCAAATAAAATGTTTCAACTTAAAGGTGAAAGACTGTCTTTTATGTAACGTTAATGCGTTTATGGTTTTCATGATAATTTACTACTTTGTTGGTTAGGTCTCCGCTGAAAAGGACGTTCTTAAACTTAATAAGGGTAAAATAAGTTAAAATGGTTTACTGTAACCACTGTCACGTGGTTAAACTATTACAATTCATAAAATTGATTGACCATAAAACTGATAAATAACGTTACATAAAATTCGCCTAAACTTTATTTGCTAGCTAGCATTAACGTTACTCTGCATGAGTTATTTGCTCTGTGGCTTCGGCGATGAAAACCTCAACTTACCGAGTAGTTGATTTTTTCGCTGCATTTCTGGTATTTGGTCATGTAGTGCCGGCTTGATCGCCGTGGCATTGAATGACATTTTCACTGTCTATTCTTTGAAATACAAATATCAAAGAAATATGAATCTGTCCACATTCAGTGTTAACCCAGCGAAAGACCGCTGACAATCCCGACGTTGCTTAGCAACAGTACACTTTCCACCAAATGGAGGCTCGGAGTTTCAAATGTCGTCTGAAAAGTAATCAGTTTTTACAGCGACTAATTAAAGAAGTAGTCCATTGATACTTACCTTTTCATTACCTTTCATGGCTTAATAAGTAGGGTAAAGTAACTGTCAATGTTGATCAATGGTAGAGAGAAAATCCTCAGTAAGCATTCATGTCCAGCGTTTCTGTTTTGTCTACAGGGACTAAAGCGTTTATAGCTCACCAAATGAAAGACGGTCTCGTTAACGTCTCAGTCTATTTGAGCGTATTTAAGTGATAAAGCGTAGAACACCATAACGCAACAGACCTATTCATTCAAACCTTTTCCTTTTTCCTTCCAATCCTGTTGGGTTTTTTTACTATCAAATTTCCGACACAATTCGTAGTTGGTAGGTTTCTGTTTTTAGGAGAGTTCCTGATCACACATTGATTGAAAATAAAAAATCTTAAATTGGGTGGTAATCAGTTACCCCACCTCGCCTACCGCAAAGATTCATCAATACATAGGATAAGATGTTACTATTCCTTGTGCCATAATCCAGGGCAAACTCTCGTAGAAGCTCAATTCAGATAGTGTTTGCCCTGTATGACCGATTAATGAAGAGGTGTAATAAGATTACACACTTTTCAAAAAGTATCTTGATTGCAGTAATTTCATTTTTTAAATGTAATTTGCTGACATAATCCAACAATTAGTTAACACCTAATACGACAAACATTCATTCATTAACAAACAAACAGAGATAGTCTTAGTCCCAATAACAATGGTTTAGAGGTATCCTTGGTCTCTTTTTTCACAATGATATGACAACACAAAACTTTATTAGTGTATTTACAACAAAATGAAATTTTACTGCTCTTACAAACTCATAATCTGCACGTTTCAAGAATATGAACAAGTATGAACATCAATTTTTAAAAAATGAACTTGAACTCCTCAAAAAATATCGATTTGAGTCCAAGTAAATAACACTTGGATGAAAACCTGCAATCTCTTATGGCTAAATGAATAGTGCATCTACTCAAGTTTTAATAGCCTACAGTATAGGAACATTGCTTTGGTAAATTAATTTCAAACAGTGCAATATGTTTTATACTTAATGGTATTGATAAAGTTATAGTTTTACTTATGTCTCAACATGCATTTACCATAACACTGGCAGCCTCATGGAAACATTTTGGACCCTTCAAAGCCTCCACATAGGCTGCATGACTTTCTAGAATGGCTGAGCTGGAAACGCAAGATTACAAACACATCAAAGTAAAACAGTCAGGAACAAAACCAAAATGCACAGTGTAAAAAAAGCATGAATGTTTAAATTAATTGTTATTGTCTGTAACATGAGCTCCCATATTCCTTCTTTAATGAAATCACTCTTGTTGGGCATATATGGGACATGGGCTTAAGGCTAGTGACAAAATACAAAACAATCAACAATGATATCATGGAGACAAAATAAATGAGCCCCAAATGACAGTAAAGGTTATTGTAATCTGTATTGTAATCTCTTTGTGACAGAGATGAACTCTGTTGCTCATCCACAACATCACAAATGTAAGGAACCCTATACATAGCACAGACATGGCACATTACCATGGTGGTTAGGATTAAACTCCTCCCTTTGTTCTGCTTTTATTCGCACACAAACGTGCACGCACATGCACACACACTCAAGCATACATGCATGTACACGTACATACACACTCACACACACACACAGATTCAGGTGTTAGTCTACAGATTTGGAAGCTTCATTGGACTTCTTAAGGATGCTGAGCAGATTCTGGGACATGAAATATGGCCTCTCTGCTGTTCCATCGTTGCGTTCCAGGTCCTCCACTGTGACATGAACAGAAGGAGTTGAAAGAGACTTGTCTAGCAACATGCTAATGTTGGCTAACAGCTGTCCTGTGTTTATATAAT
>OOFE01015036.1:2500-15196 GCA_900323365.1 Monocentris japonica | reverse complement strand
GTCCTGTGTTTATATAATAATAATAATAATAATAATAATAATAATAATAATAATAAAACATCACATTTATATAGCGCTTTTCATTGTACCCAAAGACGCCTTACAGTGAAAAACAACGGCAAATAAAACTGTTTGTATTTGAGAATGGGTTTTGTCCTCTGGCTCATTAGGAATTAGACCAAATCAACGCCCTGGCTCCCATTATTTAAAGCTATTTGACATGCAGACTTACCTGTGCTCTTTATCCAAATGTAAAACCACATGACACTCATACATTTACACATAACCAAACTATTGTGATTAAATACAATTACCTTTAATCAAGAACTACATCCACTAAATATGGAATGTCATCAGTGTCAGTGGAAAATCTACTTACAACATTCACAATGTGACAAAGAGGAAAAGGGTACAAAAGCATCCAGAGACATAAGATGCTAGTAGCAAAGCACTCGGTAGGCCGTGTTAACACCATGCAGCACCGAGAAAGAAAGGGAGAGAAGGAGATAGACTGAGGAAAGAAGAGAGCAAGGCAAGTAGGGTCAGTAAACAATTGTAGGGTTTGCAGAGTCTGAGAGGTCAAGATGGTTGCATCATGGCAACACAGTCACAGCACTTATGCCAGTCTGAAATACCAAGGCAAGTGGGTGGCGATACAATACATGGGATCCCATCCAAGTGAGTGATCTTGGCAGGGGTCTCTAGACTGAAGCAAAATAAATATGTGTAAACTACTGTATATACACATTAGTTCCATAGGAAAAAAGATCTAATATTCATACAGTATATTAAATATGTTTGTAACCATTTGGCGTCAGCTGGTATTATTGTAAACAGTGAAAGAGATTCACCATTGATCGAGATGTGTTGCTTTGACTGTAAACATGGTATTTAGCGGTTCTGTAGTGCATTCATTAACAGGATTAAGACAGCAAATATTAATGGTAGTAGTCAGGCACAGGTTCAGCACTTACAATGTTCTACAGATCTGCACAATGTAAAAACCAACACTGTCTATAACCAACATAACAGAACAAGATTTGTCAAGCTACAGAGATGCACTGGGCTTTTGACCTGCTTCAACCTGCTTCACACGATGGCCTCCTCTGAAAAGAGCAAGCCTTGAGGTCACACCATTGACATAACAAGGCAATCTCACAAAGTTGTCAGGTACAGTTGTTCCATTCGGCACGTACGTATTAACCAAGCCTCACTTTTTTTTGCCATTGCATTAATCTTAACATCTACTCCTGTGGTGCAGAGGGAGGATCTTCTTCTTTAGATTCCTCCTTCTCATCTTTCTTTTCATTAGTCTCTTCTTTCTCAGCCTCTACAGATGGCGGCACCACCTCCTCGGGCTTTTCCTCATCTTTCAACTCCTGCATTTCTGCTGGTTCTGTCACTTCTGGTTCTTCCTTCTTTTCAGCTTCCTCTAGTTGACTGACTTTTTTTTCTTCTTCGGTTTTCTCCTCCTGTCGTTCTTCAGCATCTGTCTTGGACTGCAGAGGTTGCTCCTCCTCATTGTCCTGCTTCATCACTTCCTGTTTTTTTAGTTGGATCTCTCCATCTTGTTGCTGAAGAGGGGTTTCCTCCTCCACTCTCACCTCGTCTACTTGCCCGGCAGAATCCACCTGCTCAAGACCATCTCGGTCTTCCTCCACCCTTTTTGTTTTGGAGAGGATCTCATGTAGCTCGGGGGACATGAAGTAAGGCCTTTCAGACGAGCCATCATTTCTTTCCAAGTCCTCACCTTTTCAGTGTGCGTGTATGTGTGTGTAGTGCGTTAATGTTTGATTGAGTTAATAGATAATTAGAACCAAATGAAAATATGGAAAAATGTAGCAACAGAAAGAGAAGGTGTGAAAATAATGGAAAAGTTAAATAAAGGGGAGAAATGAGACAAAGAGAAGAACAGTCAGAAACGTGGCAGGAACAAGAGAGCAGCTCAGACTGAGATTGTATGAAGTACTTAAACAGGACAGGCGATCTCTCATTCAAAACACTATGGCTATCCATCGACATGTTAACAATGCCTATGTAGAGTTACTTACAGAAACAGAGGAAGAGTGTGTCCACACACATGGCATACACGCTGAAGAACCCATGGGCGATGAGGTAGGATCCCACCACCACCGTCTAGGCGTAAAGTATCACAGTGTTAAAATGTAAGACGTCTGTTGTAACATCACATGTATGAAGTATGACCTACGACCCACTAAGATGTACATGCAGGTCATCTTGTTCCCTTTCTATGACAAGTTTCAAAGCCAAAGATTAAATTGTATAGACATAATTCTCTCTCACCAGTATGGGTACCCAATAGTAGTTGAGAGATGGAGCGGCTTCCTCTACAGCTTTAATCCTTCCAGAGAAGAAGAAGAAAGAGCAGATCCCTGTATAGAAACAAAAAAGTGTAAAGGCTTAGTGAAGTTAAAATAGAAAGTACACAGGCCTCTCAACTGGTTTCTGATGAGGCTTAGAAAGTATATATTTAAGCAAAATCACCCTTACCAACAATTCCAACAATGAGGAGCTTCCCAAGAAACAGTAGGAAGTCAGTCACTTTGTCTAAGACAGCCACCCTGTATGGAGAATAGGCACATTTCAGGATATGAAAGTATAAATTAAAAAAGGTCTGAGAATAAATACTGAATGAATGTTAGGTTGTAGTTTTCAAGACAACAAACTTTATTTAAAACCTAGGTCACATTATGAATGCCCACCTGACAATGTTTCTCATGAGAAGGAAGAAGGCATCTCGAGCTGAGGTACAGAAGCTTTTGCCATAGATGGCAACCTAGAAAGAGAAAGTATTTAACATCCCTTTAGATACCAACCAGACTTGAAATCTTATAGGCAGGTGTATCCAGTCACAAAACCTCACCATGATGTAAGCATTTCTGTTCAGGAACTTGATACATTTCTCCAGACACCAGAAGCAACACTTCAGGCAACTCAGCAGGAACTTGGCAAACTTGTTCTGGGCACCTAAGGGTTGAGAGCAAGAATGATTTGATGATGATGATGATGATGATACATTTACATGCACAGAGTAACCTGGCTATTGGCCATACTCCAGTTTAGTCTTATTTGGGTTAAGCTGTTCACATGCATGTTTGACCCTATGACTGAGTAACCCTATTGCCATGAATAAACCAGTTAACAGTATATTCCTGTCCACCTGTGGTGTCCCGCCCACAAACAGAACAAGCAAAAAAGGCAAACAAGTATGAAAAGGTGCATCTGCCAGCTACTCCCCCCCTCTTTGATTGAGCAATAGTACGATTACTTCTAATACAGGGAAAAGAAATGATGATCCCAATCGTAATTGTAATAGAAGTAATGCTCGCTGCACTTTTTTGTTGACATCAAAATATATGACATGTATAACATGTATGAAGTGAAAGGAGTAATATGCTTACATGCTGCAGTAATGCATTTAATATCAGAGTGAGCCAGGCATCTTAACCAGGTTGAGTTTACCCAGGTTATTCTAACGTAACAAAACCGGATCACATGGTTTAATTCTCTGTGCATGTAAAAAATTCTCTGTGCATGTAAACGTAGTCACTGATAAGTGTATGATACATGTAGGAAATGTACAGCACTGATAAATGTATCAAATCTAATGCTATGCAATCTGACCTTTCAACTTGTGGTCCAGGTATTCCAGTATGACCCTGATGACCTGGACCAGAGACAGGATCAGAGAACCGAAGGCCAGGGAGCCCGTGTGGTATCTGGATAGGAAGCAGCAGTGAAGACCAGGGAGAGGAGGAAGATGGTAAGGGTTACAAAGGGTTAGATAAATCAGTCTTTGCATAAGACAAGGTAATAACATTTGTTGCTTAGTGTCGAGATCTTACCATTAGGCTACAGAAAATGTTTTGAACAAAGCACAAGTTCACACACAAACACACACGTGCGCGCACACTCACACAAACACAAATAGATACAGTATGTACAGATCTACTTTCTAACCTGAGAGCCCGTCCCAGGGAGGAGAAGATCGGAAAGGCGGGGATATCATCAGGCTTCTTGAAGGCCCAGTAGTAGGAGGCAAAGGCCCCCGACAGAGTGACTTGGCCCAGCGCCGTCACAAAGTTGGCACACCAGAAGAAGAGGAAGACGTTGTAGAATTGGAACAGGATGAGGTATTTGTGGTAGAGGGTCTCACCACCATAGAAGGCAAACAGGCACTCTGCATCAGGACACTGGGCTGAAATGTTGGAAGTGTTGTATGTCTGAAGAAATAGAAGAGGAAGGGTATAGGATTAGAAAATAAAAAGATTTTTACTACTGTGTGTGGGGCACAAACTGTAATGCAGTCATGAAGGTAAAGATAAACAGTGCACCAGTCAAATTGGCAATGCATCCATTGAGTCCGTTTTTTCCTGAAAAAGGTGGCAAATAATAGCAGAAAAATTGTCTTAAAATTGCACAACCCCACTATCTTTGCTTATGTCATCAATGAGTAGATATAACGTGGTAATGACATTTAGTGGCATACCTTGGGATCGCAGGTGTGTCTTGCGTATTCACACTCAGTGGTGTTGAACACTTTATAGACCTGCTCATTAGAAGTGGACAAGAAACTGGTCAGAGCTGTCAAGGAGGTTATGATAACAAGGGAGAATATCTATCAGAATATCAGCTGTCTTTTTTTGATTGGTAGAAATCAGTTGTTACTCCTTCTTTGCCTTGTAAACCTTGTTTGAAAATGTCATATTGTCTGTGAGGTCAATGGATAGGGGCTTTAATAATCTTTTGAATGACATGGAAAAGACAGAAGGATACACAGCAGTGATGGCCCAGTACGCAATCACCACGGCAAGGAGGGAAAAGGTCAGCAGCGGGTAGAACAGCGCTGACATCACATGCCCAACAGCTCTGCCGAAGAAAATAATGGTCAAGCAGCTATGACAACAAGCCTATAATAATTTAAAGCATATAATAATTTAAACTGGTAACTCATATGCTCTCTCCCCAGTTGTGATGAGACTATATACTTTCTTTTGGTGATGTTTGGGTGTAAGAATAAAAGGTCTAATTTTTACCGTTACAGCAAACAAACTGATCATACTATACTATCTTGAGGAAACTGTGCAGCATGAAAGTAAAGAATGGCCATGTGCATCATAAGACTGGAGGGAATCACAAACTCAGTATGACTAGGGAGGAGCACAGGACTGACCGGCTGGCTTCTTTGATGAGGGCGATGGCAATAACGACTCTCTTCCTGAGGAAGATGAGCAGCAGGATGATGACCACCTCCACAATGGCCAGGATGATCACTGGGAAGTAGGGAGGAAAAACAAACACAGCAGATTAACAATGACAGTGATTTGAGGGGTGTTAGTGCTCAATAAAGGGTGTTATGAAAGTGTAATGCTGATATAGCATGTGTGTATACTGCATGGACATAAGAGTTGCATTATAGAATGAAAGTGTGCTTCTGCATACTGAAGGCCAGCCAGGTCTGTCTGATCTGCAGGTAGACAGAGAAGTCTGTCTGCAGGCCCAAGTCACGGATGGTGACGTCAGCTCCGGGCTCTCCCTTCAAACTGGCAAACTCCATGTAACAGTGGAAAATCCCTAGTAGATACACACACAATAGTATCCAAGTTAGAAAATAGCATATTTAAGTTTTTTAAAATGCATTGTCATTTCAACAAAAGCAGCGTGGTCTCAAATATCTCTGCCAACACATGGAAGACTTACCATATCCAATGACCAGAATGACCAAGACAATCATGACCCAGACCATGACACCAGCCAAGTACCGCAACAGGACGATGAAAATCAGGCTGACGACCATGGCTATCACCAGACCACTAGAGAGGGTTGATACACCAGACAAAAGCCTTAACACTTAATAGCATTTTAGCCTTAGTTGTGGTCAATACATACTTTCTGGTGGATATTTGATTTAAAATGATCAATTAGTCCAAGTCAATCAATCTAATGACCATGTGTGTTTGGGCAACTTAGTGTGCTGTCTTATCCTCCCTATCCACTATGGGACCAACTAGTTACCTATAAATATGGGAAAAACAGGGCCTGTTTTACAGGTAAAATCGTCTTGTTGTTTTGTCTTCTTCTACCGTAAACCACTGGAGAATGGGGGAACTCACAGCAATATCCAATGCCATGACTGAGTGTAGTCCTCAAATATTCTCATGGCCACCTGGCGAGCTTCAACGACCACATTTGACTTCCTGTAACAAAAGGAAGTCCATTTCACATCTACAACAATCAAGTTTGCTGTGAGATAGTAATGGTATTGCTGTTGTGTGTTAATCAAGGCTCATCTAGAACGCACAACTTATTTTGTGATTTTGAGTAGTGGTGTGGAAGCCCTGCGTTGTCATACAGTAAAAAGGACTCACTTTGATGCTTCTAGCAGTTCTGTGGCATTGACACTGTTGCCCTCACCATTATCGAAAGTGGTCTCGTTGCCCACCACCACCATCCCACCTTTCATCGTTCCCAAGGCTGGGAGGCAGCGACGCGTGACTGGCGAGAGAGTAGATTATCGGTTTGTTTGGTTCTATCTGGGTAACTTCACACATAAACATGAGACTTATATTTACAGCAGCTTGTAATAGTAGTGAAAACTAAGTGAATAAGTATGGCATGGAAAAATGTGTCTCACTCACAGGCTTTACTGGGCATGAGCATGGAAGGGCACAAGCCGTCCCTCAAAATCTCAGGAGCACTCTGAAACACAAAACACATCCTTCACTCTACTTTTTTATAATTGTGCATTTCACAGTATCAATTTACACATGTACAGAATGTGAATCATCTACTGGTCCGGGTGTTTACCATTTTGGAGAAGTCCACTCCTTCTTTACAATATTGTCTGAAGTAGTCTTGATCTTCTTTGTTTAAGCCTAACTTGGCTTTCACCAATGTAAGGTGCTTGGTAGGACAGCTTTCCACACATAACTGCAAGTAACAACATAAAGATAATGACAATCAACCATATGATTAAATTCACCAAAATAAAAAAAACAAAACTTTGTTTTGGAGAGGGGAAATAATTGCAATTGGAGTATAAAAATGAAAAAGATATTGTGTGTGTTACATGGATTTCATCTCTGACCTGTGTGGTAGGGCACTGGAACTCCAGGAGCACCAGGGGACTGGCACACTTTAGGATGTTGAAGTAGAACAGCAGAGGCTTCTTCCTGTTATATAGGGATGATTAAGAACACTGTTATTGTGTCACAAAGATGACTAATCTCTCTTTCTCTAAAGCATCAGATCTCAATATCACATATCATTCTCCGAGTTGTATACAAGCTATAATCTGAACATGAAAGGAACTTTATTTGTCACATACACATACATGCAGTGAAATGCTTTTTCGCATACCCCTGACTAGATATATACACACAACCTATTACACCACACACATGCATTTTTCAGGTCAGAGGACAGAGCGCAGGCATCAGCCAATGAACAGCATGCCTGGAGCGGTTTGGGGTTAAGTGCCTTGCTCAAGGGCACTTCGGCAGTGTTGGTGGGCACCGTAGCTGTGACACCAGTCATTTTCGGATCACCAGCTCACAGCTGGAATACACCCCCCTGGTAGTGCCGGGGATCAAACCAGCGACCCTCCAGTCACGGGTCGGTCTCTCTAACCGTTAGGCCAACCTGCCACCCATATACACATATACTGAGACAAGACACATATACTGTCATATTGTTCATATTGGTGGGTCCTAGGGTGAGAGGACTTACTCCAGAGGGGTTCCAGCCTGTCCACAGAACTGCCCCCTGCTGTCTGTGGGATAGATGACTTTCCTGGGGTCACCCTGGGACCAGGCTGCATGGAAGAGAATTGAAATCACTCTAACTGAGGCACAAGAAATAACAATGAAATAACACTGGAGCCGCAAAAGTTAGGATCTATTCATACTGTATTGCAAAGACATGCAAAAATGCTTGGCTCCTTCTAGGAAACCTAAGGCTCAGAGTGTGGATAGATACAGAGCTTTATTAAGCAACAGAATAAGCCCCTAAAAATGATGTACAATGAGATAAAGTATACACTGTGGTTGATAGGTAAACATAATATTATTTGTACTGTATTTGAAATACAATAGTCGCAGCAGAGTAGTCTTACCTAGGATACCCACAGCAAAGTAGCCCAGCAGAGCTAAGATGAAGAGAATACAGCAGAGGACATCTGTGCAACCCCTGGAGAGGAGAGGAGAGGAGAGGAGAGGAGAGAGAGAGAGAGAGAGAGAGAGCGAGAGAGAAAGAGAGCATCTGAGCATCTCAGTGTCTGTTCCAGAGTGTAGTGCTGTATCTAGCATTTTACTATTTTTATTCAAGAGGGCTGTGTACACTGACAGACCATGACAAAGTACTTTTTTTTTTCATGTATGTGTGTGAATTTTGTTGTGTCATTGTGTGTTTGTGTACAGCCTGAAAGCCAGGGGAAATCTCTGACTGCAGGCCTTTCCCCACAGCCAGGCTGAGCCAAGCGGCATCATTTGTAACCAGAAACAGACTCACTGGATGTTGGAAACACACTGCATCACTCTCACGTCTAATTTTCATGATTCAATGTGTCACTGAGACAAAGAGACCTTTCGGGTGCACAGTTACACTACCTCGTGTACTACAGTAGTTGAGATGGATGCACAGCAGTTGTGGTGACAGTGCACAGTGAATACGCTGTCAGAAAGCAATCATTATGTTATCAATGTGAAATGGTACTTTGAAAAATTTGTATTTTTCACTTGAAGTGGGCTTTAACAAAGCATTTAGAAAGAGCAGTGCATTATTGGTTTAACTTTCTAAGCCTTGAGTAAATACCGCAGCAAAAGCACAGGCCTCAATTTCTAATATGTAAGCAACATTTGGAAACGTCACTGCTCATGACATGCTGAGTGATCCATGAGCAACTCTGTAACTGACCCTAAGTCCCTTGTGACTGTGTTTGCCCTTACCGCAGCATATGCTTTTCCCATTACCTCTGCCTCTCACAATCAAAGAAAGATGGGAAATAAGATTTGAATGATTTGACAGTTGGCACAATATAGAGCCTCCACATGATAGGTGTCTCCAAAAATGTGTTTTTGAAATTTATAGGTGATGGATTGATGTTAGTTGTGTATTTCGCTGGGGAACAAGGTAGCTCTACAGTGCCCGTCTTAAACTGGTGCGAGAATATAGTATTCTAGATAGTCTACGAATGAAAAAATAACTGAGTAATGAAGAAGTAATCTGTTCTGTATTCACAAGAAATTATGTTTACAAACTTAACAAGGAGGTAAGGGCTAAGGGGTTGTGACGTGGTGTAATAGTGATATTGGTATCTGTGCATGGTCCATCGTACCATTTTCCTCCATGCGCATCTTCTTACAGGGACTTTCGTCTGAGTCGTCGTCTGACATCTCCATCTCTTCCTCCCGGCGAATGCCCATGATCTCCTCGCTGTGGGCGTTCCTCAGCTCCTGTAACATCGCAGCCACAAGACACACAGAATGCAAGGAGCCCTCAGCACCACAACGCTACATGCAAAGAGCATGCTCTACTAAGAGAGTCCACTTGGCCAAACCACTATACCTTTGCCCACTAAATGGCACATGATGCAATAAGTATATAATAACATGGGGCCAGAGGGAGGTTTCTGCAAATGACTTGAGAGACGAAGTGGTCTTTTAGTGAGTTGGGAGAATATTTATTGAATATTTACTGTGACGACCCCGCGAGCGACTCAGCCAGCACATACAAGAACAATGTGTGGGACCTTGGGAATAAGTTACAATGGAAGTGACAGTTAAATAGTTACATTTAATTGCTGAAATGAAAACGTAAAACTGTGAACTATGGGCTGTCTGCTTCCGTTCATTAAATCCCAAATGCACTGGATGTGATAATTGATGTACATCAGAATGCATCTGAGGTTTATTGGAGGTTTCATGGCACTCTGCAGGAGTGTGATTTGAAGCATCAGCAACACTAGCATTTCACAAATGTGTTGGGTAATATTGCTCATAGTTTCTTTAGAGTGCATGGTCTGTTCTGCAGTCTGCTTCTTCTATTTGGAGATCAGCTAAAAGGCCAGCTAGACTCCGTAGTCTTCTGTCCATATATTTAAACAGCATGCTACTAGCTAAATTGCACGCTAAGTCATGGCAACACCTCTGTAAGTCATTTTGCCTTGAAATAGGTCATTGGTCATTGCAGTTCTAGAAACCTTAAGAAAAACAGCTGTTTTGATCATCTGGTGATGCTCCAGAACTGAACAAACTTAGAAGCAAGATGGTTTGATGCGTCACTTTATACTTTTAATCGGTGTTGGCCCATGGAATCGACAGGTAGTCCACTTTACAACACTTGCATTTAGGCATCACTCCCACTGCTCTTATGCACTTAAGGAGCTCATACAGTGCAGTGCCTGAGTCTGAAGAGAAATATAAGAGTGTAGAAATCACCCTGCTCTGATTCTCTGCTCCCAGAATGAGCAGCAAGCCTGACTTAAAAGAGACAACTATTTCTGGCATCGAGGGTTAAGTACTTTCTTAGCAGTTGGCAAATACATTACTTTGTATTTTACAACAAAATGTTGTCTCCATTCAATCTCCATTTTGCCAGCATTTTTAAACTGCGGATTCTCAATTTGCCAATCCCATCCTTGTTGCCATGGCTCTATTGCTTTAAAATTGCTCACGTCACTGCCTTAATCTCCTTGCTCCGCAATCTCCCCAGTTGCTCAGATAAAGTTAATATGCTTAAAGATGCTCCAGTTGTGGGAGAAGGAGAGCTTTGTTATCAGGGAGTCGAGCAGAAAGCCTCAGTCTGCCTGTCGCATTATCTCTCATCAATTCTTCAGAAGCCTGTGGGATAATCAGATCTCTTTATGGCTGCCATATTCATTATCTCTTCATTTCCCCACTGTGATTCCACACTACATTTCAGAGAGAAAAACGCCCATTTTGACAAAGGAAAATATGCAGCATGTTTTCATAAGTTAGCAAAATGAATGTTCTGCCTATAGCGATATACTGTAGCTACTTGTAGACTTACCGAGAATGCTAGCCATTAAAGGAGAGGTTTCACAAAGGTTCGGTAGGAAGCTAGAGACAATCTAATCTCACCAAGTGGGATGAATGCCAATCACTGTCTCTTACCTCTTTTTGGACTGAAAATTTAATATGGTACTGACGTGACTCAGATGAAGGTGCAGTGAGAGTTAAGGTGGTTATTTATCACATTATATTTATTTTGGCCTCCACAGACAGACACAACCTTAATCCCTAGAGAGCAACAAAAAAAGAAGCAATATGCTGCTGCTTTTAAATCAGCGTGTATAGACAGCCCACTGTTGTTGTAGTCCCCCCCATGCTGATTGAACTGTGAAGGGACAAATCTTCCCTCCTTTTTGCAGAGCGTTCTCATGTTCGTACTCGTTATCTAGATTTGACTCTGGATGAATAATTGATCAGAGCCTTAACCCTGGAAACCACTGTTGCCATAGCAGCGCCTCACACTTTCGAAGAGGCGTCAGATCTTGCTTTACTGGCTGGTGGGAAAAGGAAAGTGTACAGACTCAGACGATCAGAAGCCAGTGTCTGCCTGTCTGTCTGTGAGGGCGCAGCATCCAGAAAAACAACAAGGGCACTCAACACAGCATCACATGTATCAATTCCTACAAGACTGTCTGTCAACCTTCTCCTGGGGACTCGAAAAGAATGACAACAGAAAAAAGTGGGTTGGGGAGGGAAGGAGGAAAAAAAAAGTAAAATATACCAACCTCGCACTGCTTGCGCCAAATGTCTATGTTCTTGCGCTGTGCTTTTGAGAAATGGTCCCATGCCTTTTGCCTGGTGGCGACGGTGAAAACGGCGGTGATCTGCTCGACTTTGGGGTGAACAGGGAGGAGGAGGAGGAGGGAGGATCAAGACAAAACAAGCCGTTTATGTAGCTTGGTAGCACTGACTGAGGCTCATACAGCGGACAGAGGAGAGACCACAACATACACTGACCACAGGCTGGGTGAAAGCAGTGGGGTGGACATTTCTTTTATACTAAAGGAACAGTTCACTCTAAAATGAAATTTATGTTGTTAACTACTCGTACAACCACCAACCACACAGCGAGTTAGCTACTGCAGTTCAATCTCAGCCTTCTCCCAAGCAGTTGAAGTGAACAGGGTCTGGTTAGTTGAAGTAAACAAAAAGGGAATATATTTTCTCCAGCTTGTGCAGCATGATCCAAGTGTTTTGTAGCCAAATGATTGCTCTGAGTCTGGCGAGTTGGATCAGCCCATTTCCTTGTTTTGGTTGCGAGTTACTGTTTCCCCTACATAAATAAATGCTGTGTAATGAGGTAAACACAAGGCCCTTTTGGACTCACAGTGCAATTGTTTGGATACAAAACAGTTTTTATGCTGCACTACCTAACTACCTAAAATAATTTGATTCCATTTTGCAACCAACCCGAACCCTTTCTCTTTAATTACTGAGATGTGCTGAGGCTGAGATGTGCATACAGATTGAACTCACCGTGTGTTTGGTGGTCCTACAAACTTCCACTGACATGGGGTGAGTAGATATTGACAGAATGATCATTTCGGCGTGTTCCTTTAAAGGAAGGTCCACAAAATGATGTATGTGTAAAATAATGATTTATATCTGTGGAATAACTAATAACAATAAGAAGCAAATGTTATTA
>OOFE01015035.1:0-19710 GCA_900323365.1 Monocentris japonica | reverse complement strand
CCCCCCCCCCCCCCAGGCATCCCCTGTTCGGTCGTAACGTCCCTCTGTCCAGTGGCTCAGGGTTTGTAATGTCAGAGACCGGTCTGATCGTCACCAACGCCCACGTTGTGTCCACCACTACGCCGGTGTCCGGTCGCCAGCACCTCAAGGTATATAAACCTCATTTCAGATCTCATCTTATCTCTCGGGGTGTGTAACCTTTTCATGTCACCAAACAGACAGGCATTTGACTGAGGATAAGTAGTAGGGTTAGACAGATATAGCCAATATTGGCCTTTTATTAAAAATCAGATATCGAGCAGTTGGTGTTGTCCACCACTGATATGATGTAGTTTGATTGATTACAACTGTAGAATTGATCAATACTATACTGGTTGTCTATGGGAAGCCCTTAACCTGAAGTAAGTATGGATTAATAGGTTTTTTATTATTATTGTCGGTTTCAAGAGTTTTAATGTCCCATGGTCCAAATGTTACTTCAGAGGCTTTTCCACCCTGGCAAGAATAAAATTTGGGGGGGAAAACTGAATACTTGGAATTTTTTGGTATGAAAATCCAATTTAAAGATGTTTAATATTGGCACAAAATATCAGCTAATGGCGAGTTCATTCCAAAACTATTGGTACTGGCATTCAAAAACCCATATCGGTCAAACCTTAGCTGTTTGTTCACTATATGTGACTTTCTTTCCTGACTTCAGTTCTTAAGTTTTTTAGGATATCCATAGAACCCTGGTCCTATTCATGAAAATTTGATGGATACTGGCTACACCAGCTGCAGTGTTAGTTTCATAGAAATGCATAAAGCCAAGTCCTACATTATGGAATTTGCTTCAGTGGTGGTTTTGTCTCCGAGTTGTGAATTGACAGGAAATTTCAAGAAATCTCATCCATTCTTTCCCGAAGGTCCAGATGCACAACGGTGATGTGTATGAAGCCAGCATCAAGGACATTGACAAAAAGTCGGACATCGCTACCATCAAAGTCAACCCACTGGTGAGTCCGGAGCACAATATGATTTTTCTCATCATGTTAGCAGGAGAATAATTCTCATAGCTGTTCTGATGTGTGAGAAATAGCCAGAGGGGAGACTGAATCTTAAAGGACAAATCCACCCTAAAACACTTGCAATTTTTACTTTTTACCATGCAATTATTTCCCTAGCTGAACTAAAGGATCTATATTTATCAATTCCATATGTTTAGAGGAAATTGTTCATGTAATAAAATTTAAATAGTTTAATTAGTGCAAAAATAAGTGAACCACCTCTTGTATTAGTTAAATCAAGTAGGTAGGTGGAATGAGGTGGGTAAATAATTGGGTATGAAGTTAGCCAGTCAAAGGTCAGATCTTTCGGGAGAGACCTCAGGAAGAGAGTAGTGAGTGAGCATCAGTCTGGGGAAGGTTAGAAAGTCATATCGAAAGAGATTTGGGCTCCATCAGTCCACTGAGAGACAAATAATATACAATGGCATTAATGCAAGGGTAGCCGGGAAGAAGCCTCTACTGTCTAAAAAGAACAAAGCTTGCCCGTCTTAAATTTGCCAGAGACCACCTGGACAAACCTGAAGATCTCTGGACTGGTGAGTCCAAAATTGAACTGTGCAAAAATGGCATGTTTGGCAACAAGGAGTGTCATGAGCTGGGACTGTTTTTCATCCATTGGAGGGAATTCGAGAACGGAACATCAGACCATCGGTCCGAGAATCCGTTTTGGATTGGCCAAGTCAAAATCCTGACCTAAATCCAACTGAGATGCTGTCCGGAACTGAAGCCCCTGTTCATGCGAGACCTCAAACTTCACTGAATCGGTGGAGTTCGGTTAGGAGGAGTGGGAGAAAATCCCTCCAGGAAGATGAAGAGACTGATCAGTGATCAGTGGCTCTCGGAGATGTTTATTCCAGGTCATCGCTGATAAAGGAGGAGTCACAAGTTCTTGTTGGAAGGAGTTCACATATTTTTACACACAGGGAGTTTTTGTTAAATAAGCAATGAAAGTATATCGTATTTATTTGTGTGTACTCTTTAGTTGGGACATCTTCATTAAGATTTGAGGTTTGAGGATTTTAGAAGGTTATTCCTTCAACTTTTCCTGTCATATTGCAGGCCTGGTTCATGCTGTGCTTACGTGGTTACTCGTTTCTTACAGACGATAACTGGAGGTGAACTGTTTGCCTCATGTCTGGTGTGCAACTGGTGCAACCTTGATTTACATTGTAAGTTGTTGTCAAGCCAGACATATTCTATTCTTCTAGTCTATTGCTATCACCCCAGGCTGTTTGTTGCAGGCAGATTCAGACGCCACTGTTTTTGAGGGTGAATGCAGACATACCATCTCATCCCAGTCACAAACAGAAACAGTCCACACATTGTTCCTTCTAGAAGTCTGGTAGGACTCATTGTTAAAACACAAGGAGGAGGGTAGTGGGTCTTTGGATGGGAATTTTTACCAAGGTCACCAGACTAAACTTATGTGTTTACAGTGTGTGTCACGTGTCCAGGTTCATTGTAGTGTTAATGGGCTGTGATACTGGGAACACAGTCAGGATTCAAAAACTCTCCCTGGTATGAAGCCAAATGGCTCCAGCCCAGGTGTACAGGTCATACACAGCTCATACCACCTCGGGAGGTGTTAGGGGGATTGTTGAATGTCCAACCTAGAGTTAGACAGATATCAGTTTGCTGATTTATTGGGCCAATATTGTGCTTAGTCTATAAAACCTGCAATGAAAATTATATTTTTGCACAATTTATTCATTTAACTGAATAACTCTGAATGATGTTTGGCACACAATCTAAAGTTTAAATTTCTAATTTAAAGATACTGAATATCAGCACAAAATAAACGGCCATTGGCAGCTTCAATCCAAAATTATTGGTATCGGCCTTGAAAAAACCCATATCACTCCAATCCTGGTCCCAGCACTATAAAAACATTAGATTAATGTATTGCAGTGGGAGAGATGAACTTTGACAGAGACAGGGAGGAGTGGGATGTAGAGAAATACAAGCCAAAACACTCCACCTTAAAGAAATTCTACAGACGGACCAATTTTGTTTCATTCCTTCTTTCTCAGTCACACCATCTGTCTTGTGAGCATGTGTTTCTACTCAACTCCACTCTTTCCCTCCCCTTCCCTTCACCTCTTGAACCCTTCTCTTTTTCCATAATAGCCCTCTTTCTTTCTTCACTACCACTTTATTTTTGCCAGCCTCTCCTTTCCTTTCCTGTTGTTATATATTACATATATCTTCTTTTTTTAACCTATACTGCATATATTTCATTCCTGTATATTGTGTACAATTCTGGTCAAGATTATTGGCACCATTGAATTTTTATGTAGATAATGTACAATATCTTCTGAAATAATTGGAAATCGAAACAACTTTCGGGTTTATTTAACAGCACATGATCAAACAATACTAACAATACAAATATAAAAAATATTTTATGTGGCTATGGCCATGATTATTGGCACCCTTCTCTAATACTTAGTTGCACAGCCTTTGGCAATGATGACTACTGTCAAATGTTTCTTGTAACCATCAATAAGCTTCCTGCACCTTTCTGCTGGCAGGTTCTCCCACTCATCATTTGCTGCCCACTCCAGTTCTTCAGTGTTTGAAGGATTTCTTTGACCAACTGCAAATTCCAGGTCTCAATATGATTGAGATCAGGACTCATCCCTGGCCACTCCAGACCTGTCCAACATTTTCTCTTTAAACATTCCTGGGTGCTTTTGGATGTGTTTTGGGACACTGGGTAGCACATTTCGTTCCAAAATGCCTTGTAGTCTGTAAACAGACTACAAAAAAAAGTGCTGATCTGCATTGCCAAGGAGCTCTAATTTGGTTTGATCTGTCCACAGAGCATTTTCCCAGAAGGATTTAGGTTTGTCCAGGTGGTTCTTGGCAAAGATCATTCAGGCATCCTTATGTTTTTCTTTCAGCAGTGGGGTCTTCTATGGCCTCTGATCGTAAAGCCCTTCTTGGTTTAGTTGTCCGGCGTACAGTACGGGCTGAAACCATTACCCCAGACCTCTCCAGGTCAGCCTTGAGATCTTTGGATGCTGTACCAGGGGTGTTTTTACAATGGCTCACACCAACCTTCGACGACATCTGAGATCAATTTTCCTCTTACCACCACATCCTGGGAGATTCTTAACAATTGAGCAGCAAACTTCTTAACAACATTGTGAACTGTCTCTAGAGATGGCCTCACAGCCTTGTGAACCCATCCTCAGACAGCTCTGAAAGTTGTTTCAATTTCAGAAGATCTTGTACATCATCTGCATGAAACGCAATAAAAAAAGAACCTTGGCCATAACTGTATGCTCTACTGCTATTATTTCGCACACCCTCATAATGCTGTTATTCATAGTTTTTCATATTTTCTTACATACATTTCTCCTTTATGTTCTTGACCTGTAGGAATTATTGGTTATGTTATGTTTAATAACCCTCATTTGCTATAGGCTTTTTCAAAACAAAAAAAGCCTGTTTTTCCACGCTTAGCACTCATGTACTTAATGACGATACATTTGAGTCCACATGTTTTACGTAACATTTCAGTGTCAACCACCAACTAGGAATCCAGACATTGTTGTGTCTTGCCCTGGCATTTCAAGAGTTGAGATCACAAAATTACTTATGTGATGAAAATCATCGCCAAATCCTGAGTTCCCAAATAATATTAACCAGCTGAGTGAACAGTGTTTTCTAGCAGTATACACCATCTTTAAAGTTGATGCTTGTGTATTTTCTTGCCGTATTTACCAGCTGAAAGTCTTGGCGAGTAGGATTTTTCTAGAAGGAAATGCATATGTACCATCTTTCACATAAGACTTGAATGTAGCATTACCTTACCTCTCTCTTGTTTTCTCTCAGACAAAGCTGCCTGTATTGCTGCTGGGCCACAGTGCGGACCTGAGGCCAGGGGAGTTTGTGGTTGCAATCGGCAGCCCCTTCGCCCTACAGAACACCGTTACCACCGGCATCGTCAGCACCGCCCAGAGAGACGGCAAGGAGCTAGGCATCCAGGACTCTGACATGGACTACATCCAGACGGACGCTATTATCAATGTGAGAATACAACAGGGCTGGAAGGAAAGAGTACCAAAATATCCTACTCAAGTGAAAGTACTGTTACTTTGCTAAAATTTTACTTATGTAGAAGTAGTTTGGTAAAAGTAAAAAGTAGCTAATTTAAAATGTACTCAGTAAAAGTTAGTTACTAAAAATACAGACTTTATTACATATGATTTTTTTCAAAATAAAGTGCAAGAGAAAAGCGTGAATCGAGACAATTTGTTGTATGATAGGATTGTAGAAAGTTAGTTATTAAACATTTTTAAAAACAAGAACCAAAAATACTGAAGCTGGATAGATGGGTTTTTGGATAATGTTAACTAAGCTACTCTCAAGGATCAATTTGAAAAGAAGCTACTCAACTACATTAATGAGAATAATGAGAGATTGGAGTCAATTCACTTTTAATTGAGTCCATTCAAGAAGTGGATTTCAAAATAAAATACTGGAAATCATGATAGCTCCTTTTATCTACCCTCTAAAGACATTAAGAATGATTGATCTAGTATTACATAAATTGCAGGTTTTGTTTTAAATTGCAGGCAACCCTAGCATGCACAGACAAGTCAATGAATATACTCAGATATTTGTATCTGTATATGTAGGTCATACATACCTGTATATGCATATCAGAAATTGGTAAAATGAATGCAGAGACTTACTGGTTGTTCTTTTGTTTTCTAGTATGGGAATTCAGGAGGACCTCTTGTCAATTTGGTAAGGCTTTGGATTTTTAACTTTGCTTTACACTAATATGGAAAAATATTTTCTGCTGGGGTCTTATTTCTTAACCTAGCAATTCTTCTATCTTTAAATCTTGTAATCCTCACTCCTGGTTGCTTTCCCAATGCTCTAAATGTAGGAATTGAAGCTTTTGTGTCATCTAAACTAAAATGTCAATAATAATAATCAAGAATCCTGTCCTTCTGTGCCCATATGTGAGGACGGAGAGGTGATTGGCATCAACACCCTGAAGGTCGCGGCAGGGATTTCTTTTGCCATTCCCTCTGACAGGATCACTCGCTTCCTCAACGAGTCCCTGGACAAGCACAGTAAAGGTGGGTTCCACACACCACAGAAAGTGATGCATTTTACATTTCCTGCAGCAGCAATAGCAGTTTGTCTGGAATAAGTATATTAAGATCTGGGCAATCCAAGTTTATGGTCTCATCCCAAAACATCATGTAACCCTGCCATTGAGTTTTAGGAATAACCCTTACCCCTTACAGAGTTTAGACCCTAACACACGACCTAAAAGCTGTGTAGCATCCCCAGCCTAGAATAAAAAAAACATCTGAATAATCCAATGGGTTTCCAGCTGAACTATGCAGTGACTAACTGGATGCTTCTTTTATAGATGTGAGGTCGATAAAGAAGCGTTTCATTGGAATAAGGATGCTGACCATCACACCACCGTAAGTCCAACAAAGATAATGGTCATGATGATGAGGAATATGGTGAGAGGTATTGTGATGGCAGCATGTGACGCAACTGGGGTTAGACTGGGGTTCAGTCCTTTTTAATGTGTGCATGGTGGTTCATTCCAGGCTGGTTGAAGAGCTGAAGCAGCAGAACCCGGATTTCCCAGACGTCGCCAGTGGAATCTACGTCCACGAGGTGGTGCCTCACTCGCCTGCACAGAAGTAGGTTTCATTCGCCGTCACTTACCGACCAACGTTGGACTTGTTACTCAAAAATAGTAATGCATTACTCCTCTCACTCTCTCTCTCTCTCTCTGGCAGAGGTGGTATCAGGGATGGCGATATTATTGTGAAACTAAATGGCCGTCCGCTGATGACCACGGCTGACCTCCAGGGGGCGCTGCAGGAGGAGACGGCCCTGCTGCTGGAGGTCCGGCGGGACAACGACGACCTGCTCTTCAACATTGAACCGGACGTCATCATGCAATAGACGTTACCGGAAACGCCACTTAAGAGTTAGGGTTAGACCCATACTTTTTTATTTAAATCAGATATCCTCCAGTCAGTGACATCCACCTCTGGTCTGATGGAGGGTCCTTCCTGACCACAGCTAGTGAATATGTTTTTTTTTTTGTTTGTTTTAATCAAATGTCTGACCAGAGAAATCATTCTAGTGTGGTGCGGCACCCCTGAATCTGGCTCACCCTGCCTAAAGGAGCTGCAAACCCACCTAAAATAATCATTAGTATGGCTTTCAGTGGAGAGTTTTAGTGTCCCATGATGGTCTAAATGCTGTTTCAGAGGCTTTTCCACCCTGACAAGAACAAGATACTGGGGGAAACACGCAATACCTGTAATTTTGGTTTTGTTTTTTGGCAAGAAAATGTAAAAATATGTATTTTTGGCCATTGGCAGCTTCAATCCAAAAATTGCTTTCAAAAACCCATATTGGTCACAAAAAACCCATACCAAGCTGCACTGGAGCTTTAGTTAAATTTTAATGAAAGGTACAGCTTCATTGACCAAAGGTACAGTGGTTTCACTTTTTTTTTTACCCTAGAGTGAGTAGTAATTGCAGAAATACTCCACCCATCAACAAGCTGTCGTCCATGAGTGATGCTTGAGGATGAATCCCTGAGGGGCGGGGGGGTCCATGTCCATGACATCTGAGGACTGAGGTGGTGCCAGCTCTGAAAGACCTTGTTCCCTCTACGGTCAGTTCTGCTTGGTCTTAGTCCTACGCCCCGTGGAAATAATCTGACTTTAGACATGTGCCTAAGAGAGACTTTTGAAACGGGGCTCAGTGCCACCGATGACGGCGACGCCAATGCAAACATCTACGATTAATAACATCCCAGTCCAACACATGGTCACTGAACTTTGACGGCAAGCGGAGTTGCGGATGGACACATCCTCCATGATGTGAGCTGGGATTTAGGATGTGTTGCTTTACACTTGATATTTGTGTTTTATGTCACCTGTGGCACGCTGTATATGATAGCAGTTTTGTTGAGACCCAAACACTCCCAATGAAAGTGGAAAGAAGAGTTGGTTATACTTTATCTAAAGCGGTGCTGATAAGGCATTATAAGGCATCCTAAGCACATTAGAAACACATTGTGAGTGTATGATACTTGTTATAAACAGAGCATGATATAGAAGGCTTTCACGTACTTGGTACATTTCACATACATGGAACTTGCCCAGTACCGGCCATAATGGAGGTTCTTGGCAGCAAGAGTTTTTGTAAACTAGATTTTTAATCTCAATGGGACTTCCTGGTTAAATAAGGTTAAGAGAATTGAATAGACTTGGTTAGTATGCCCATATTTTTCACTGGGAACCGATCACTGCTACATCTTCATCAGTTTTGTGTTTAAATGTCAGCTTGTTAGCTAGCTAACCATCACTGTCGTTAACACATCCCATGTGCCCAGTAGCTAATGTTACATGACTAGCTAATAGTGGCTACTAGTCGCACGTTAATATTAACATAGGTTGCTTTGCTAAATTAGCTTATTGGCTAGTTAGCTAGCTAACAGTTTGTTGAGGTTAACTGAGCTGACTCTTCTCAAGCTCCAACTCCGAGTGTTTTGGAGTAGAGTCTAGGGCTAAAGACATGACGGTTTACTGAGTCACAGTAACCTACATTTGGAAACAAATCTACCTTATCACACTATTCACTTTTACTTAAAACATTACTGAATGGACCTATGGACCGACACCATGACAATCACAATTCTTTTTCTAGCCTGGTTATTGTATATTTAACAATAATTAGTGAACAGCTAACTCTCCAATGGACCTCCATGATTGTGCCAGGCATGGTGGCTAGGAGATTTGTATGGCAGGCCGTTGTGTCATTTATTCGTTTTAAGGCACTAGTCGCTAAAATTAAACACTGGTATTCAAACACTAGTCACTATTCTGCCTGTAATAGTCACTATTGTAAAGTTACTAGTTGCTAATAAACTAGAATAGTGCCTAACATTAAATTAGTTTATAGTAACTAAAATAAAAGAACTAGTGTTTACTGAATTGTTACTAGTAAAAGAGAAAAGTGGCTAGTCATAAGAAAATGAGTAACTGGTGCTTATTATAATAGACCTAGTATCTATTTTTAGCAACTAGTAACTTAAAAATAGCGACTAGCATTTAATAAATAAGTACTAGTTTAATTTTTATTGACTAGTGCCTTAAAACGAATAAATGACAAAATGGCCTGCCATAGATTTGTGATGCAACTGCAAAGCCTCTGCAACAAACCCAATTTGCAAAATAATATAGGGGACTGGATACTTTATGTAGCCACAATATATAATGACGTGACATTAAATTGAAAGTAATTATTAATATTCTTCTGATAATGTTTGTTTGAAGAAAAGTTTTATCTGTGCTTTAATCTGCTTGTCATGCATGGCAATGCACTTCCAGTAAAGTGTTACTGAAAAGTTTGAGAAATTGAAGTCCATTCCTGAGCATCTGTTCAATTTTATACTGTTATCTCTGGTATGTGGAGGCAATAAGCGAGCCTTCGATGCTGTAAATTGTCATTCCATAACAAAATGTGAAAACATTTTTTTTTTTTTTTTTGGTCAATTGAAATAATGTTGGGGTTTTTTGGGGGGGATGAAGAGCACAAAATGTGAGCAGGTGTCTCACTGCTGCTGGACTTGCTGTTCTGGGTATATGTCACATCGGTTTGTGCTTCTAGTTTGAATAGACCCATGCCTTTATCACACACTATCAAAATCAATCAAATGTTTACATGTAAGGAGTCGCCAAACCAATAACCTACAGTCTTCGGAAATAATTTGAATATTTGAATTTTGTGACATTTTTTCTACCAAATAAAGTTTTAATAAACTTGTGGCACTGTTTTATGATTTCCCCAAATCTGTTGTGGAAAGCCAAGATTAATTGCATCTTGGATGTAACTTTGTCCACATTTCCTCACTTTTAAATCTAGGTCATAGCCCGTGATTCATGGAACAATTTTCCAGGAAAGCATTTTAAGAGCTGTGCAACCCAGTAGTACAATACCTTGACTGTGTGAGAAACAAGGCTGAACTCTTTCCAGGAGCCAGCCTTAAACATTCCTGAATGGAAACAAGTTGGCTATGTTGGAATGCAGTGAAGAGAACGCAAAGGAAACCCTCCCGGGGTTCATTGCTGCTACAGACCATGGTCACGATGCATTTCTGTTCTGTAATGATCTAAAAATAGTGTTAGAGTTTTCCTCGTCTTGTCACATTACAGCTTATGTATTTTCAATTTCCTAAAGTCTGTATCTGTTGTGGAGAGTTGGCTTGAATCCATGTTGCAAGAGAAGCTGAGCAGCCATTGTCACAACACAGAAGCATGTAGAACATGTAGAGGCAACTCAGTCTGGGGATTTTGCCAACATTTACAACCAGCAGTGTTTCCTCTTTTGTTTCTCATAACCACATTGATTTCATTGATGATGGTTGAACTTATTGAACTTACTGTGTGTCCACACTGTGAGCAACATGATCAACAAGTGCCATTCATTTCTCATCGGCCAAGAAAAGCTGGCTCGAGGGTACTGCAGTCGTTGCCAACAAACCGATTGGCTGTTTAATGAACACTAGTTTTACCTGGCAACAGCAAAACGGGCAGGAAGTTGATTCCAACCATTCCAAGCTTCCCAGTCCTCTACCACTTTTAATTGAAAGACTACTGGAATAAACACCTCATAAACAACAATAAAATTCAATTAAAATGGCAAAACCTGTGTGACTGAGTGACCAACAGTTCCTACATTTTTCTTTCTCCTCTCTTTCCCTGGCTCCAGCTATATCCCCATTTCATAAGTTTGGCGGATAGCTGATTTCCTCTATCAATATTGACAAAGTCTTACGAAGCATAATCTCACCCAGCCCTTTTAAAATAATGACTTGAAAATCTAATTTTCACACAACAGGGTGTTGCCCCCTCAACCTCACACCGAATGAGTTATTCTCATGAGCAACACACCATAGCTGTGTGTGTGTGTGTAGGCGGTCACAATGAGATAACCCATACCCCTCCCAGGGAGTTAAGACCCTCAGCCAAGCCAACACAGAGTCTCAATTTTAAATTTATTTTTTGACTCGATTTCAGAAACTAACTTTGCACTTATCAGTGCAAGGCTACATGAGAAAGAGACCGTATTAAGAGCCGTTTTAGACCTTCGTTTTCAAAGTCCAAGGATCGGGGTTCAAAAGGCATTGGAGCCTATTTCCATTTCTCCCCACAAGAAAAGAGAGATATGGTTTCCAAGAGCACGCATCCCTGGATTAGAGGCTGCGTTTCTCGTTTGGGTCTAGAAACCCCCAGTTTGAAACAATCTGAAGAGAACCTCATCGTGGGAAAATCCCAGCAGTGGTCAGGTCAGTTCCTCGGGAGGGTTAAACCAGACATTACACAGAGATATGGCGGCTATAAATGTGACATGGCAGAGAATGAGAGAGAGACTAAACGCCGGGCTGCGAGACCATGATGACAGGCTTTCAGATTCGTCTCCAGTTACTCTTGGCTCCAGCTTCTTTTAACCTTTATTTAATATTACAGGAGAACACACTGAGGGACAGAGGCCTTCTTTTTCAAGAGTGCTGGGTTTACTGCACATACACAGAGGAAAAACACAAATGAGAGAAAGACATATGTACATTCTTCAATTAAAACATTCACTAATCATCATTTGAAACATTCAGAAATCAATTCAACCTTTAAAATTAAAAATAAATCAGTTACAACATTCACCAAAAATCAATTAAATATTTAAAATTCAAATAAAACATTTAGAAATCAGTTAAAACATTTGTCAAACATCGATTAAAACATTCAGAAATCAATGAAACATTTAAAATTCAAATAAAACATTCAGAAATCAGTTTAAAACATTCACCAAACACCAATTAAAACCTTCACAAATCATTTCAAATATTCACATTTTAACTTTATCGGGTTCTTTAACAGATTCTTGAATTGTTCCAATCACAAACAAAGTTTCACAGTTCGCTGCAATCAGTTTGAGTTACAGTACATAGAGCACGAAATCTAAAAACAGCCCAGCGTGTATTTGACAGATGGCAACATGCAGGACGGGAACAAATTCAACTTCGACCCAATCAAAATATGATATTGTTTATGTCAATTGCTGCTGCAATTCCTTGGTTGCAGATAAAAGTTGTATATTACTTAATGCCCCTTTAAGAGTGGAGGTTGTCACATTTGTCACATAGGTTGTCTTTAGTGTACATCACCATAGTCTAAAAGAGAGAGAAAGGGACAGGGACAGTTGGTCTACACTCCTATAGAATAAACTACCATCTTTGGCTCGTCATCTTTTATATATATATATTCCATTGTTGCTGTAACTTAAGTTATTTTGCTATATCTCATCCAGAAAGGATATTTTACAAGACAACTTCTCAGGATATCAGATTTTCCTCAGACCGAAGTGTTTATTGAAACAAAGTGCCTCCACTTTTCTTTCACCCCGCCAGGTTTATTTTCCATGAAACCTTTCTCACCGCGTCGCCACAATTTTATATTTGGGTTTGTGGGGCAAGTTGTGATTTCTGTACAGGGAGGGGAATCTGCATTTCGAACATGGAAAACCACCGTGAGCTTCCCTTACATGTGGGAAGCTAACGGTGTTTTATCCTGAAACCATTGATGGAAACATTCCAAAAGGAATTAACTAAAGCCCATAAAAATGTCTCACATCTCAAGTGTCTCCTCTTTCTCAACCCCTTCATATTTATCCCCCTGCCATCTACTTCATTTCCTCCTCCCTCTCTAGCCTCTTCCTCTTCTCCTTTTTACTCCAATCTCTACTCTCTCCCTCCTTCCGTCTGTCTTCCCTCATCTTGATCCTGTCCACTGTACTTTCAAAGCGAACGCGCGATTTAGCGTTTCCGTTTGAAGGAATTGATGCTATAAATGGTGAAGAAGGAAAGAGATAAACACATTCATGACCAGTAATTCACTCATTTTGTCTTTACATTTACAATTTGCACATTTATCTAGTCTGAGCGACTTGCAATGACGTCAACAGTCGAAAAACCTTCAGTTCCTAGATCACCAAAAATGGCAGAACCAAAAATAATGTTGCCTTGTTTAAATTGTAGCTGCTGATAGTCTATTTTATTAGCTTTGCATTTGCACAAACTGTTCACTCCTCCAACATGTGGTGTGTGTGTGTGTTTCGCCCTGTTTCCTTGCAGGCGCGGCCTGATAAACAGACATAGATAGCTAATTGTGAAAAGACAGCTGAACAGGAAATTGTGGAAGAGCTCCCACATCTTGAGACCAGGAAGTGAAAACAATGGTTTGTACTGGAGGAGATTCAATATAACCAAACTTCGAACCACCGGGGCCAAAACACGACAGTGTTTGTGTCTGTGTTTGACAGAAGAAACTGATTCATGTGTGGTTTCACTCATTGAAATGAATGTGATTAGTAGGAAAACAGTGCAGGCATCGCACCCTGCAAAAACTCATTTCAGGGAGATAGCACCACCCCTGATTCTCACTTTTTGACTCAAAATATGAAAGAAAGGCTGGCCGTTGGTGGAGCAGATGGTCCAAACCTTTTCCTAAAGAAAGCCACAGGACAATGCTTTTGTACTCTCTGCTGGGCAACATTGCAGAACTCTTGAAACTGTTTTAGGTCTTCTCTTCATTTGGAACTTTTCTTAAAGTAGTAGTAGATGTCAATGAGCCGTTCTTCAGGTGACATTGAGAGCTCCTTAGCAGCAGTTTTGGCACAAATGTTGACCAGGTGACTTGGACAACCAATGCTGTAAATACGAGGGGCCTGTGCTTTCACTCTTGATAAGACAGAGTTGTTTTTGCCAATCATCACATTGCAGTTGTCACTGCTAAATCCTACATAATTAGACCATTCAAGGCCTTTGTCATGCATGGATGATGCAGTGCAGTTGAATATGTTTTCAGCTTTGCCATCATTGCAAATCCAACTGTTACCTTATCCTGTGTTTCATTATAGTACCTGGCTAAAATTGCACATTCCTTCTCACACATGATATCATTGCTTTCATCAACCAAAATACTGTATGGTTTTTTTCTGTCCGGATGAACTTGTACAGATCCTCTGAACATTCAGGTTCCAGTGCCATGTTCACAATAGCTGCTGTCTTGCTTGATGAGCAGGCATAGTTTTTTGCTATTTCTGAATCAGGAAACATTTTCCTGAATAGCTTGCCTGTGTGCTTACACATCTGGAATGGCAGGTTATGCTCAATGATGAAAGATGTAAAGTACACCTCAGCTCTAGTGACCTTCTCTGTCAGACTCAGTTTTCTGCTGAAAAGAGCTGGGAAATACTTGAGCAGCCTTCCCTGCACTTAGACTCTCTAATATGTTGTGGTCCCTAAAAGAAATAAAAGCATAAGGTGTATCCTTATTATATTGTCTTAAGTAATACTTTGTTTACTTTAGTGATTTTGTCTAATCTGTAAATCAAGTTGGGTATGTGCAGAAAATGTGACATTAAAATATGTACTTATATTATCATTCAACTCATGTAGTCATTTTTTTATTCTATTACAACTTTAAGCAGGTCTACAGGGAGTTTGGCCTCATCACATAGGACATCAATAGAGTAGCTCCTTAAGGGTGAAGTGCGTTTTATATTTTCTTTTTTGGAACACTCTGCCATGGCGCTGCAGGACACTAAACTGAACTGATGGACATTGAAAGAGAGAGGGAGGTTGACTGTAAAGTCTGCCCACAGAGAAAACTGATAGGTCTACTTAGCACAAAGAGAGACCAATGCTTCTGGACCATGATGCTTCTGCTTCTGTTCATCAAAATATTAAAAGCCAGACTGAAAGTTGATTTTAGTCTGTGTGCTGTTCTGTCATAGAAGATGTACTGATATTTGGAGAAACTTTTGGTTTTGTCCGGTGTTTATGTTTGTTTTGTTTCTTTTTAGTTGATTTTCAGATTCCTTTTTTGTTATTAAAAATGGACGAGTAATCTGATCTGAAAATGTAGAACACTTTATAAATAAAGTGTTGTTAAAACTCAAATCTCTCTGTCTCTCTCTGTCTCTCTCTCTGTGCATGCTGGGAGTTCTGGGTGAGTGTGAGTGGTGGTGAGTGAGCGTGACAAATTTGTTTGGTACAGCTTCATCTTTCCTTTCACCTTTTGTTTCTGCATGATCAGGTAAGCGTATTTTTTCATGTATTGTTGGTTTATTGTGGAACAAGTAGTTGGAATTCGGTGAAGACCTCTGTCCATCTGACGCGGGGTTAGATTTGACCCTAGTGCAATGGTGGAGGTTTTGTTGGCACTGGGTGAGAGTGCAGGACATGCTAATATGTGTTATGCTTCACGCATGAATAAAGCAGTCATGGCTGTAGTATATAGTGCCGCGCACTGATATTGATGTGATGAAGTTACTGATGTGGTTAGCAACACTATGTGGGGTGGGGTGGGTCCGGTTAAGCTATGGAGTGGATGTAATGCAATATACGAGTGCCTGCAATAAATGTTGAGCTCATGCAGTTAAAGTCAAGTCTCTGGATACTCTTCTCATATGCCAAGTCTTCCGGTCATATAGAACTATGACATGGTGTCAGAAGTGGGTCCAGTTCGTCATTTTGCCGAGGTCAACGGAAACCAGAGTTTTTACCAGCTGAGAAGCTATAGCTAGCAGGTGTGGCGCACGAGGACTAGCAACGAAAGGAGAGCTAGTGTCTGAGGATGGATCAGTTTAAATTACCATCACCGCTGGTACTGACGGGCAATATGGGTGAAAACTGGAGATGATGGGAACAGCGCTTCCAAATCTACATGACTGCAAGTGGTGCAGATGGTAAGGAGGAAAAGATCAAAGTAGCCATTTTACTGCACGCACTAGGAGAGGAGGCTCTCAAAGTGTATAACACACTTAATATTGAATATGATGAAGAAAAGACTGTGGAAGAAAGGCTTGCAGTTTTCAGAGCCTATTGTTTGCCCAAGAAAAATACAGTGTTTGAAAGACATCAATTTTGGGCACACTCTATGGCAGAATTGATCACAATCTAGAAATATGTGACAGAACTCAGGCAAAAGAGTAAAGACTGTGAATTTGGCGCCTCAGAAAATGACATGATCAGAGACAAGATTGTGTTTTGCATGAATGACCAGTGCCTGAAAGAGAGACTTTTAAGAGAACCAAATCTTACATTAGAGAAGGTCAAAGACACATGTCGAGCTGCTGAGACCGCCAGAGCTCAAATACAAGCAATGGGTGCAGCTACCCAGGAGAGAGCTGTACATACAGTGCATGAGAAAAAACAAAGACAGTCAACCATGGAATAAAGGACGAAAACAACCAGTTCAACACACACAGAACAGTGGACAAAGGAACACATGCAGGAAATGTAGGAAATCATATCGGCCAAGGCAATGTCCAGCATATGGAGTATCCTGCCACAAGTGTGGAAAGCAGAACCATTATGCAAAGATGTGCGAGTCAGGCAAAGCACAGTATGGAAAGACAGTGCATGACCCTAATGTTGACAGGTCCTGGTACTCTACAATAAACGTTGACAATATGTCTGTCAAATTCAAGTTGGACACAGGAGCAGAGGCTAACGTCCTGCCACTGAGGATGTTTAAGTCCATGAAAAGGAAGGCCAGGTGTGAAAGGAGAGCATACCTACTACGGCCCACAAGGACAGTGCTGGTGGCATATGGAGGGATGAGACTGAGGCCAGAAGGGATACTCGTACTCAAGTGCTCCACACTCAGGCTCAGGCTAGTCCACCTTTTTATATATCAAGGCACTCCTCCATACCTGGACGTGAAACATCCAACAACAAAAGAGGAGCTGATAGCTCAGCACCCAACTATCTTTGAAGGTCTAGGGGAGTTTTCTGGAGAGTATCACATCCACACAGACCCCAAAGCTACACCAGTCATACATGGATGTAGAAAAATACCACTGGCAGTATTGGACAGACTCAAAGTTACTCTTGATGATTTGCTACAAGCTGACGTGATTGCACAGGTGACTGAACCAACACCATGGGTGAGTAGCCTTGTGGTCACGGAAAATAAAGACAAGAAGAAATTACGGGTTTGCTTGGACCCCAGTGATTTTTGAGCAAACTTGCTGGTAAGAAGATATTCACAGTGCTAGACGAAAAGGATGGCTATTGGCAAATGAAGCTAGACAAGGAGTCATCGCTACTGTGCACATTTAACACACCATGGGGGAGATATCGGTTCAAACGCCTACCATTAGGAATCAAGTCAGCGAGTGAAGTCTTCCAGCAACGCAACTGCAAAACATTCGGAGACATCCAAGGAGTCCACATCATAGCTGACGACATGATCATCGCCGCATCTACAGAGAAAGAACATGACGAGATAGTGCAGAAGGTGATGGCCAGAGCAAAAGAGGCCAATGTGAAATTCAAAATGGGAAAATACAGTATAAGGTTAGCAGCGTAAACTACATGGGCCACAAGTCAAGGCCATCGCTGAGATGCCATCACCGACTGATAAAGCAGGACTACAACGAATGCTTGGCATGATAAAGTACCTAGCGCAGTATATCCCTGGCGAGACCACCATAACAGCACCACTGAGACAGCTGCTACGGAAGGACAATATGTGGCAATGGCAACATGAACATGATGACGCAGTCAAGAAACTGAATGATGCCATCACAAACGCTCCTGTGCCCAGGTTCTTTGATTCAAAGAAACAGCTCATCATACAGGCTGACACGTCTAAAGATGGCCTGGGGGCGTGTCTCTTACAAGAGGGCCACCCAATAGCCTATGCATCAAGGGCACTGACAGAGACCGAAAATAACTATGCACAAACACAGAAGGACCTCCTTGCTATAGTTTTCTCCGTCAAAAGGTTCCATCGGTATGTGGTGAGGGTTAATGTTCGGTCAGACCACAAACCATTGGAAATCATCCCGAAAAAGCCATTGGGAGCAGCTCCTTCCAGACTGCAGAGAATGCTGCTTCAGCTATAGCGATATGAGTTAAATGTCACCTACACACTGGGTAAAGATCTACTGATCGCGAACACACTCTCACGAGCTGTCATACAAGAACAACATACGGCAATAGATGACATCACGGACGAGAAAGTTGTCTATGCTTTGGAGCCGACAGATCCCTTGAGTACAGCGACTCTAGACCAGCTCAAGGGTAAAACAAAGAAAAATGAAACACTGCAGCTATTGCAAGACATTCACACACATGGTTAGCCCTGACACAGGAAGCAGGTAGACTCAAGACTGACACAGACAGGATAATCCTACCAAGCACAATAAGAACAGAAATGCTACAAAAGCTACATATAGCTCATCAAGGGATGCAGCAGACTAAAGCACTGGCCAGAAAGCACTGGTACTGGCCAGGAATGACGAGAGACATAGAACAAATGGTCCAGACTTGTGGAACATGCCAACTGTTATATCCACGTCTCTGTCTCTCTCTCTCTCTCTGAGAGAATGTTGGGAGTGAGCCTGCAGAGCGGCCATGGCCACTGATTTCACCAAATTGACAAAGAAACACGGCATCAAGGTCTGTGCTGCAGTTCCTTGCTCAGTGGAGGAGGTTGGGTTAACGGTGGGAGAGGTTGTTGGCCACAGCAGCGTTAAGTCCACTGCGAGGATGAACAGCGCTGTGGTCATCTTTCTGGATCAGGTGGAGAAAGTCAACACTGTAGTTGAACGAGGCATCACAGTCTTTCGTCCTGCCGCTCACACAATCGGCAACGAGGATTACATTGTCCAATGTCCCCCCGTTCATTAGCAATGATTTCCTCAGATGAGAACTATGTAGACATGGAAAGATAGTCTCTCAAATTAAAAAGGTTCTCTCAGGCTGCAAGTCTCCTCTGTTGAAACGTAGTGTCTCACAGAAGGAACTTTTACATTTTTATTACATACATTACATTCCAGGCATTTAGCAGACGCTTTTATCCAAAGCAACTTACAATAAGTGCATTCAACATAGGTAGGCAAAAGAACTACTAGTCACCAGAAATTGTAAGTGCATTTCCTTCCTAAACAAGCATCTAAGAGCATAACCAGCACTAAGGTAAAAGTGCAATAAGTTAGCTACCTACTTTTTATTTAAACAAATGACAAATAAGTGAAACAAATAAACAAGAGCTAAGACAAATAAGTGAAATATATAAGCATATAAGCTAGTGCTAAGACAAATAAGTGAAACAAATAAGCAGGTGCTAAGAGGAAGGGTCAGGGTAGTGTTTCTTGAAGAGGTGGGTTTTTAGCCTCTGGCGAAAGATGGGCAGAGATTCTGCTGTCCTGACATCAGTGGGCAGTTCATTCCACCACTGTGGGGCCAGGACAGAGAAGAGTTGTAACCGTGTAGATCGGCCGCAGGGGCCTCTGAGCGATGGTCAACCAGTCGCATCGAGGCAGCAGAGGGGAGTGGTCGGGCGGGGGTGTAAGGCTTGACCATAGCCTGGAGGTAAGAAGGAGCTGTTTCTTTCACTGCCCTATAGGCTAGCACCAGGGTTTTGAACTGTATGTAAGCTGCTACAGGGAGCCAGTGTAGAGAACGGAGAAGGGTAGTAGCGTGGGAGAACTTGGGGCGGTTGAACACCAGACAAGCTGCAGCTTTCTGAACAAGCTCCAGAGGTCTGATGGCAGACGCCGGGGCACCAGCAAGGAGGGGTTGCAG
>OOFE01015034.1:0-33981 GCA_900323365.1 Monocentris japonica | reverse complement strand
CTTTTAGAGCAGTCTGTTCTAATGAGGACAGACATCTGGACCAATCTTACAATACTGGGCTGTGATGAATGTGACCCCTGTGTTCAGCCCTTGCCCCCAAACCCACCAGGACACATAAAGCAGCAGCACAGACCCTGTTAAAGGGCTGCTCTGGAACATAAATCGGTCCTGGCGCTTCTTAACTGTCCAATTTGCATGGCCCCTACACAAAGAGGCTAACAATGTTTTACAAGACAAACACGCACGCACACATTCACAAAAACACAAACACAAATGCAGGTAAATGAAATATATAAGAGGGCGCTCACTCTTTATACAAATATGTAGATGCCAATATATAGTATGCCTTTGCGTATACATGTGAAGATATGATTGAATTTAAACTTGTCTGACGTGACTATTATGATGTTTGTTAAACTTGAAAATACAAACTCGTGAAACTAAACAGACTGCCAGGCAGAATGATGGAATGTTTGACAGAAAAACAAAAAAAAAATTGAATATGATTGAGAGTGAAAGAGAAAACACAAAGACAGAGAGAAAAGAGAGAAAAGAGAAAAAAGAGAGAAGGGGAGCGACTAGCCTGCCGATGGGAAGAGGCAAGATGAAGAGGGTGGTGATATGGGAGTCTGGGTAGTTTTATCTGGTGGGCAGGGAGACGGTGGCGGGAGGATCTGTCTCTGTTAGAGAGAACACGGCCCTGTTATTAAAGCCATTTATCACTGGCTGAATATTCTCCCTTTAATAGGCTCTGTCGTTAATTACCCAACTTTGTCAAGATAGGGAGTCAGGGACTCTCGGTTTCCTCTGCCCATACACACACACACACTTGAACACAAAATCAAGCAAGGGGGCATATTTCCATGGGTGCGGGAGCTATCCATGCAGTGGCAGGAGGTCACACACACACACATTAAAATAAGCATTTTCTACATTTTTTTATCTGCCTCTATTGTTTCTTGTCTGTTGTTTCTTGTTTCCAAGAGGCCAAGAGTTTACACATGATCAATTCGAAGGGCTCTCCAAAAGGTCCCTAGCACTTAACTTACCTCACAAAGAGATCTGAGTATCCCCATTGTTTCTAATTATTGGAACGTGAGCGTATAAGTACATCCACTCAAAAAACACAATTCACACAAGCACAGCAGTTCAATAGATTATTAAGTAGCCGTATTACAGCTCATGGGTTGTGATTTGTGGCAAACTGACAACCTGACTGATTGGAAAAGCCTGGTGAACGAGTAACACAGTGTCAAACAATAAAAAGAGGATTCGTCTGTTGTTAACATGTTTGTGGACATGTTCATCAGTGGAACTTGATTTGTGTCGAGGTGATGGCTGCCCCATGTGATAGGGCTGAGGACCATTGAGCCACAGTACCTGTGCCCAACCCCCCTCTCCTCTTCTATCCTTAATCAGACTCTCTTTTGCAATCCTTTTATAATTAGCCACTTAACTAGCCAGGAGAATGGAACCCTGGCTGTAAAGCATTTACAAGGGTACCCAACAGGACACGCCAGCACCTTTTGTTTAGCAATTAGTCTGTCTGTGTAAGGGACAAATAGGCCGGCAGAGCATCTGGACTCATGGCTCTTACTGCCTGAGAGAAAGAGGGAGAGAGAGAGAGAGAGAGAGAGAGAGAGAAAGAGAGAAAAACAGAGGTTCAGAGCCTATCAGCAACAATAAGGATTGCACCACAAGGATTTGCTACAAGGGTTGTAAACTTTACAGTCTGAGGAAACTGATCTGGAAATGAAAAAAGGAGCTCTGACAAATATGATGATAAGAGACTCAGAGAGGGCTGTGTAATAGGGACCTATTTTTCGAACACTCCTGATTAAGAACTGGCTAAGTGTCTGTAGAGATTCCCATGTGCACAATGCAGCGTAGGCAGAGTTTAGCATGCGTCCCAGTAGGGTTTCCTTTAGTACCCAGTCATTTACATTGTAGTTATCTGAAGACAGAAGGAATGCAAGGCTGTGTGACAACTGCTCCATTGATCCCTTTGGCCTGATTAGCTCACCTGTGTACCCGTCAAACCAAACTAATCAGATACATTGATCATGGAATACTTTTTAACGCTTCCCCAGGCAATAATAAGATTTTTCAAGTCAAATTACTGGTTAGCTATCTGTTGAGACATGATGCCCGACATCTGGGATTTGGAGATTTCCCATGAGATGACAGTAAGAGTCAGTGACTCAATTTCAAAATACATAACTGTTTAACAGAAATACAGTAATGTAATGCCATTTAATTTCCTAAAGCATGATGATCTTTTTTGTAAATCTAGCTTTGCCCGATTTCTTCAGGCTTCAGGCTTCATTACACTCCCTGCTACTTTCACTTTTGTCCAGAAGAGGTTGCTGTATTCCCTGGTAACAACAGGAGGTGGATGGCCGTGAAAGTTCCCAGAGCCTTGTTTGTGCCAGATGTAGTGAGAACTAACAAGGAAAGGGCTAAGGACAAAACCACTGGAATTGTATATCCATTGAAATAAGCCTAATAAAGAAGATTATTATCTATACTAACCTGCTTCTCAATCCTAATACATTTTATGTCCAGTGCTTCATCTTGATTAGATTGAGATTCAAGTGCAATGAATTCAAATAAAAGTCACCATGTCAGTGTTCAGAACATACATATTTCTTGATTGATAAAAGTTAGTAAGTCAGTAACAACACCATGTACTGCAACATTTACACCGTTATTGCCATTAAATCCTTATATATTTATGTCCCTCTAATCTCTTCTAACAATCCTTATTCTGGTGCCTCCAAACTTCCCCCCCTAAAGGTCCAAGTGAGAGGAATGATTTTGGTTTTCAGAGTGCAGCCACTCCTCATTGAATCCCCACTAATTGATTATAGATGTCATTTTCATTATTGACAGTAGGGGGCAGGATCTATACATTGATTAGACTGTTCACTCTGTGGAAGTGCAGCTGAATGTATTGCGATGCCTATTAACACACAGTTAACAATTATACAGCTTTGGAGGCAAAGGAAAACACCATTGCAGCACTATTAAACACCACGTTACGCTATTTTTTTAATGCTGTTTTGTGTAGTTGACACACACATTTATTTGCTAGAATTTTCTACTAATTTTGAAAGATCTAAATGTACAAGGCTACTGAAAGGGCAACTCTATAAGGGATTTTCAAAGATAGAAAGGTGTATATGACAGAGAGTGGGAAAGATAGGATTGTTAGTATTACTTCAATCCATGCCCCTCCCTTCAATCCTCAAAAACAGTTAAAAGTTCCTTAGCCCATTTAAACCAATATCTAAACAAGCCCCACGATGGAGGCTGAACAGTTGTGAGAGATGTGAGCCTCTCTCTGATACCTGTGTTCCCGTGACGCCCGTGATCAAACGCTATGACAGCATAACATCCCTTCCTGTCTGTCACACCCTCAGGCTAAACATCAGCACACCTCCATGCAGCCGGCAACTGTTCACACGACAAAGTTAAAATGTCTAGATTAATATCTGACTATTCTGCTTTTTTGTCACTCTCCCTGTTTCTCTGCTTTGGCTCCCTAGGTGTCTTCTGATTTCTGTTGGCTACATCTACCTAGGCAGTCTTACTGTTGGGGCGGGGAAATGATTCAACTGAGGTGAGCTGGTTCAGAAGATTGCATCAAATTTAAGAGATGTGTGAGTGATTTGGGCTCATGACATGGTGCCCACTACATGGCTTTTGATGGCTGTTTCTGTCCAAATTCAAAGGCCTAGTGCCTGTAACATCTGAGTGACAAAAAGTGAAACTTTGATTTAACCTATTGATTTGTGCACTGGAATTCTGTTGTATTACAGCAGAATGATTCAGATGCTTAAAGGACTTCATCAACTTTTGGGGAAATTGGCTTACCTTTTACCTGTTACGATATAGTACCACCAAAATCATCTCCTGTGTCTGATTTCTCCGTCCTGTGTAGGCAACTATTATTATCTAACGTAAGAAGATAGACCAGAGTTGTTTTTTTTCTGCCAAACCTCTCGTCACATACAGGGCAAGTTGACCAATGGGCCAATTTCAGTGTAGTCCTTTAATATTATGTCATGCCCATAACTGATGATTGTTTTTAAATGGTAGTAATTAAAGTGTAACTACTAGCATAATAGACGTTTTAATTGTTTGAACATGGATTCTTTCTGGCCACACAAATGTCCCCTACATGTCCGCCACTCCAACATCAGCACACCAGGAAGTGAAAGTCCCATCAGCAGTGTCTTTTCTGCTCTGCAGTTAATGCCTCATCCATCCATCAACTTTTAAGCAGGCCTTGTGATGGCGTGTGACTTAAAAGCCTGGCTAGTCAGACCTAATTAGCCAATGCCTAATCAGACAGGTCCCCAGAAGGACACAAAGTGGATTGTAGGGAGCAGTAAAGACCTTCTCCCTCCTTGACTCAGCATAGGAGCATAAAGACACAGAGGCAGACAAGCCACACCATCTGTGTTGCAGTCACAGCAGCAGCAATGTATGAATCATCACAAGTGCACCAACACCCATATAAACAATACAAAAAGGAAATACTTAGTGATCTGTTGAACTTGAAGCGCCAATGTTCATTTTTCTGATTTAAATGTAAATACAAATGAAGGTCTGAGCTCCCTCTCATTCTTCAAACAACCTCCTCTCTCCTCGTGTCTCTGTTTCCACATCTGTTCAATAGCCCCTCTGTTAATCATTTCTGTAGCGTAGGCTTTTTACTGGACCTCCGAGACCCATACCCTAGTGTACCTGTTCAGAGTATGATTAACACTGTATTTTAACGCATAGTATTCAAACCCAATGGAGGGAACTTAGAAGGGCGTGTGTTGAAGTTAATGTAGTCCGCGGTACAAGGACAGATGGTAGAAGTGATAGATGGGGAAGAGGTATGGTTGCGAGTAAGTCAATTCTTGTTGGTTACATTGACTGAAATTGGGCTGAGATGCTGAGTTGAAAAGGGTTTTTGTGGCAGCATTTTTAGGGTGGTGTAATCCAAGAGGAGAGGAGAGGACGGCAGAGGACAGGACACAAGATAGGAGTGGACGAGACAAGAGGAGGCAGAACAGCAGTGCAGCCTTGTCTCCTCACTCTGTCAGTTCCCCCCACACTGAAATATTGAAAAGCTTTTGTTTTGCCTAGTTAAACATGCACTGATGTGACACAAACTGTGAACAATGCCATTTCACACGCACGGGAATCCTCTGTTTTATAATTCATGATTAAGTGACTGCAGTCATGGCCCACAGTTGGCTCTCAACATAGCACAGCCAACATATACACCTTTAAGCAAAAGTAAATATAATACAGTAAAAGCTTTTTAATGTGGGTTTTTCTCATTAATGTGATGATTTCAAAATAGACGTGAAAGAACATTGGAGCCAAAATTACCTTTGTTTAAAGGGCAGGTGTAGTTTGTCTCCTTCAGTCATGAGAAAGAAGAGTTTGTCCTGTCCACTCATCTGCAGTATCATATAGATGTAAATAGAGAATGAAGTGAAGTTGAAAAATGTGACTGTGACAGTGCCCATAATGACTTTTTTCCCCCCAACATTGGTATATTTTCTTGTCGAAAACGAACCGCACTACTGTAATATGAAACTGAAGTCTCAGATTTCAGTTTCATGTTGTTTCATATTGCTTCTGACTTTATGATATTCATGTTCTCACGTGCTGACTGGGCTGATCGAGGACATAGGGATAATGCATGTGGATTCTGACGTTCAGTGGTACCAGAAACATTGAAATCTTTAAATTAATGAATGAAATGGAAGTCACAGCTCATCTTTGAAATAAAAAAAAGGGTCTTGATAAATAAAGTCAAGCCTCGTGTGAAGCCAGAGGAGAGCTGAGACTGATTCATGTCTTGGCCTGGGTAAATTCAATCTCTTGGCTGCCTCGCCCCTTAAGAAACACAAGGAGATTTGGATTCAACAAATACAGAGTGATCCTACAGCATAAAACACTAGCCTAGTTTCAGTAGGCCCTACACACACACACACACACACACACACAGAATGCTTGTCATGAGCATGAATTATAGATCTCTCTTGAGGATTTGCTCTTTCTGCTTTTCTCTCTCTCCCTTTCTCTTTATTTTTCTGGTTTTTTTCTCTTTTTGTGCAGTGACTATAAGGTTGAAATGAAAATCAACAACAATATAAGGATTAAACCAATACAAGGAGAGCAGTGTTTTTTAAGTTAATACAAGGGAGATCCCATCAAAATATTCGTTCAGACTACAGAGAGTGTTTTAAATGATCTGTTATGCAGCGCTGCATCAAAGACTTATGAGGAAGAGTTACAAGAGTGAATGTTTGATGAACGCAATTTTAGGTGCTGTTATGGATACCTTTCTGCCCAGACATGTGTGAGTATCTCTCTGTGTGTGTGTGTGTGTATGTGTTGGTGTGTCGATGTATTTTAAGCAACACTGATTTTTTGGTGGTTTGAATAAACAATGCATCCATCCACAGAAATCTACTGTTTTGGAAACGTCTATTTTAGAATTGTTACACTACAGTAAAAACAGCCAATACAGATCTTTGACGGTGAAAGGCTCTAAGTCTCTCATGATGAATAAATGATATCATTTCATCATCACTGTGGGGAACCTAATTTCTACTGACATTCAACGTGCATGTTTTCAGAAGATGTAGAGGTACAGGTCAGCAAATTAAACTTGAGCGAGGCACAATTCTTTGTGTGCATTGTGCACACATCTGTGTGTCTGTGTGAGTATGACTGTCTCAGATAAAACAAACCCTACCAACAGCCCAGGGACTGTCCAACCATAATTGTGCAGGTGGCATTTTAGAAATACTCACACAACAGGGGTCAATTTCTCTTCAGGTCACTGAGAATGACATCATCAAACTACTATTAACTCTGCAAACAATGCTAGCTCTGCCGGAGTCTGTATTGACAATGGATTCCTTCAAAACAAACAGCAGACTCTGGGCTTTGCCCTCAATCTAAAACCATAACCTCAGAGTGAATAACAGAGAAATGTCCATCTACCCAGGAAAGACCAACGCTGAGGAAAAGAGAGCTAAAAATGACACAGGCAAACAAATCTGAACAACCCAACCACTTCTCCCTCACCTCCAACCCTCTCTGTTCTCTGTCTGTCTGTCATATACACACACACACGCACACACACACACACACGTTCCCAAACAGCGTACCAATGTACAATGGTTAAACAGACCATGTTAAAGAATAGTGTTACAGTCATAGCTCTTCTAAGTAACCTGTTAAACTCGTGTTTCAATGCAGAGCGACTTTTGTGCCGCGTTTCTGACTGTGACCTATTCATGTTTTAAGATGTGAGCGGTCTGGTGTGCCCACAAGGGCAAGGTGTTTTCCTATTGACATACAAACGTGAGGCAAGTGTCCAGATACAGTCCACTATTTTTCTGTAATAATAGCTAGCAGCCATGGTGTTAAATAATTAATGTGGTCTATTCAATACAAACTGGGTGGCATGTGGGACTGCACATTTCCTCACCCACAGGACTGGCCCAGTTTGCTCTCATCTCATTCCCTATCTCCCCTGACAAACATCATGTGTATGACTGTGGTTGTATGTGTCTGTGTGTGTTTCGTATACATGGAGTAATAGGAGTCCACCTACATGTTAAGAAGAAAAGCCTCTCTCAATTGGGCTCACCATATCACAAACACCCAAACTGTCACATTTTAAGTGAATTACCTCGACCAGATTACTTGGACTAATGGGAGTTTATATTCTCGAGGTTCAGTGGATAAAGATCTGTCACCAGTCTGTTATGTCAGTTCTTATCCTAAGGCCTGACCTGTAAACTCTTTTACTGGCCCTGTCGATTTCTTAATATCTGAAAAGTCAGAATATTAGCTTCTCATTTTTTCAAAGATATCAAGGCTTTTAAATATACCATATAAAATGACACAAGAACATAGTCTGTGAAAGAACCTTTGTAGAGGCCAGAGTCAAAGTGTAATGAAAAAACAAAAGAATTGATCTCATGAGTGAATCAAAGCAACTTAACGACTCAGTGACTAGCCTTGCCCTTTCATTGACTACATTTTGTTTTTCCCTGCTGGTTTGACGAGGAACAAACTTATTTGGCATTACTGTGCAATAGCAGCGCAGAGGCATATTGGAGGTTATGGCAGGAGAAGTCACATGATCAATACCGACTGGTGCGGGTGAACACACTGACCCCACATCCTCCTCTTCTTGCCCCCACCTCCTCCCACCCCCACCTTTCTTCCTTTCTCTCCTCACCACCTTTCCTCCCAATCAATTAACTTCCCCAAGTAAACAGATCTGTCCCCACGCTCGCTGCTGCCTGCTGTAACTGGATAGGCCTCCTTCCCCTCCGCCCCCCTTCTCCTCCTTGTCCAGCCAAGTCAAAGAGAGACATGAGATACCTGACAGAACGTTCCTGCTAGCTCTCTTCTATTGTATATTGAGGTAATAAGGCTAAATAAAGACCGGTGACATCATCAGCATAATCTTCATCATCACCATCACTGGCATCATGACCTCTGAACAACTTATTTTTGGCTTGATGGCCATGTGTTTTTCAGTTCATCAAATGGGTTTTCAAAGGTTTTCATTCATGTTAAAACATGAAAATTACCAAAATTGGAGTTAAGTTTTGACAATGACAATATGTACAACCACTCAACATCTAAATGCCAAAGAAAAAGCCGCAGATAGAGCTGTCTCAGTGAGGCAGAATGGAACATTGTTTTAGTATTTTTCCCATTGTACATTTTGTTTATAATACTTCACAATTCAGATGAGCTTTAGGGCCTGTGCATACAGTGGCTTTCACTTTCACTCATGCATCACACTTGCTACACTTTATGAAAAAGACAAATGTATTCATCATCACAGTACAAATTCACAGATGTGATTTCACTCTTTTATTTAGACCTCCATCTGGAAAGCCAGTCTGCCACGCCCCAGACAAAGTTGGAAGAGTGTGTCTTTTAATTAATGAAACATCTCCTTATTCTGTACGTCTGCTCTTAGACTTCCCTCCAGAGAAATCTAACAATGTTGAGTCCTAAGCTGATGCCAGTTATAGTCAAATCAGAGCTAATGAACACATGTCTTTTTATAAGGATGCAGAGTGTGTAAAGCTCTGAGTGAGGAGGTACCACAAAGTTCACAAAAATACATGTATGTACACATTGAGAGACAGAATAGTTACAGAATATTTCACTATTGAAAATATTCCAAATGAACCTGCCTGCTCGTGATCTTCTACTATACTCTATACTTCTACTATATTCTACCATTGCAGATGACCACAACAGAAAGCCCAATTGTTAAATGTGTCCTTGAGCATATAATACCTTGTACTGCCGCCCATGCTTGCAACATATTAGTATCCCAGCCACTGAGAGTGGAGATGCAGGCAGAACCAATCCATATCTCCTGTGACCCTCAGCAACATGTCATTATGCTTGGTAATCAGATTTAGAGACAACAAGTGAAAGGACGGCCTCTCTGGGCCGTTTGCTTTCACAAATGGATCTGCTTAATATGGGAGATTAATAGACTACTATCTAATCTTCCCTGTGATTGCAGCTATGATCTGGTTACAGAGAAACATGATGGATGTTGAGGCAGTGGGACATGGGAGACGTGTTAACCCTTTCAAGACCGAATCCAAGCATTGGCTCTTGAATAAAGACAATGCAGAGCAACAATCACAGCAATCAAGATGTCTGCAGGGCAGTTGGATTATTACCAACTACCTACAAAATTGCTCCTTTCAGCTCCCAGCTATGTTTTTTATGTGTTGAAATTGAATTGTGGTGTCCAGAACTGGAAATTCTCATTTGCTGTCAGACAATAAAGTTTGTTTCCCGCTGTTTATGTGTGTTGTGGTATTCAGTGGATGCCCCTGCATAAATGAGATTTGTTATTTCTTTGCAGAGCCAGAACAGTTTCAGATCTAGACTTACCAGCTAAATTTGTTGTTCTGTTCTCCGTCCTCCTCTCATCTGACTATATGGCCCTTTAAGTATTCCGCTATGCTTCACCCAAATCTTACCCACTACAGTAACTGCAGTCACAAAAATACCTGGGTTCATTTGGGTACATTTGGTTTGTTATTTTACACCAAAGCTCCCAGAAATAAATGTACAATCAAGCTATTGCTACCTGCAAAAAAAAACTATGATTATATCCAATAATGAGATCAAATGATCAAAGAGAACGCATTGTAACTCGCATGGTGAGACAGAGGTCACTAATTTATGTTTATGTGATCTAACTACTAATACAAGGTGTCGTATACTATAATGGAATTCTCTAGAACAAAGGTGTAAAATAATGAATGTGTCTGAAGTATTTGATGATGGGCAGGATTGAAGAATTAAAAATACCCTGTTGTAGACCAAAGACAATAATTATGATAGATGTAAAATGATTCCAACATTAAAATAAACCACAAAATCAGTGACAAATGTGATTGAAGTGCATATCTTTGTAGTAAAATGTTCTCATAATAATTGAATGATAGTAAATAATAATCGTGAAGGGTAAGAATTTTTAACCATGATCAGTTTTATAATTACAGATGTGTTACGGAGTAAGTGCAGTACTCAATGCAGTAATTACAGTAAATAGCAACAGTTATATTTTCCTGCACCTGTATAATATGTTTATAATGATGACATCACTATTGGCTGGGCCTTTAGATCAACCTCTCAGTAAGTCCTCTATGTCATTCTCAACAGACAGACTCAAGGACAGTACTCATAGTATCTGTGCAAATGGTGACTAAGATGTCCTTGTGAGGCAGATAAGACCCCCCACCCCTCTCTCTGTCTACTTGGTCTGATCAATACAGAGAAAGGGAGACAGCATTTATATGACCTGTTGAAACAAGAACAATTCCAGCTGCTGAATGAAAAAAAACACATTCAGGTCTTCAAAACATACCGTAGGTGCTGCCAATGAAGAGACGATACATTTTGTAGGAATAACTGCTCTTGCACACTGCACACCTGCAGTGTGTTCTGCTGTTTTTTAGGAAGTAGCAATGTCACTGTAAGACCCTGTGTAAGTCAGAGAAAAGCTGTTGTCTCCAAAAGGGCCTTTTTAGTCGCTACAGATACATAATGACTGATGCCTCACAGGCAAACTAATTATCGGGTACTTAACAGTCCGAACCTACAATGCATCTGCCATAGGCAGAGGAGGGATGCACTTGCTCATCTCCTCCATCTCTTCTTGTCTCTCTCCTTTTCCCTTGATCTCTCTCTTTCTATCTCTTGCTCACCCTCTCTATTTCTCTCTGTCTCTCTCTGTCTGTGCATCTCCTTTTCCTTTCACTGTCTGTCTCCACTCTGTTATTCTGTTTCTCTCCCCTCTCTCTGTTCTCTCTGGGAACCAGCTGGGAAACTGGCCTTGGGATACAGGCTGGAAGCATGCAACCATATGCTAGATATGTTAGGCAGAGAGGGGGGGGCTGACTTCTTGTTGAAATGCAGTACAGTGTAATAGCTAAGTAGGACATTTATCTGGCAGTGGTTTGTCTTCCCCTGTTGTGCATGTATATAAGTTCCTGGGTTCCTTCTCTATCCCACAGCTAAATGCCTTCCGTATAAAAAAAAAAATTCTGTTGCTTTCAAATTTGCGCACGTGCACAAACATGCATGTGCATGCACACACACCCCCTAAGCTGCAAACTGTACAGGCAGACTGCTGAGAGGGAGCTGCTGGAGACAGTGACACCGCTTTCTCATTAGACAGTTTCTTCTTGGATTGGGGCCAAATATCTGCAGGTCATAAACTCACTGATGTAACAGACAATGTAACGCTGATCTAGGGAAGTGTTCAAATGCTCCACGTCGCTTTGTAGGGGCGCCTTTTGTTATCACTTACTATTCTCCTGTCTACCTTTGCCAATGAATTTAAAGCAGTGTAGCGGTAGCTTCCATGGTCAAGGGATAGTCAATAGGTAATCTTCCTCCCTCCACAGCAGGCCTGTCATTACAATGTACATCATTACATAGCAGGTTCTATTATTGCATTAAATACAGTGCCATGAGTATCAAATATCTAATTTCTGTTCATTTTCTGCTTTTCATTCAAGCATTAATCAAGCTAGAGTATTTTGACCAATGAACCAGTAAATGTGCTGCACCTGCCTTATTTATCACCCTATCAATTTCCAAAACAAGGTTTGAAGTGTGCATTTGTGACCTTTTGATGTTCCTCATATAGTGATTGTCATTGTTACTTTTCATGTCTTTCTTTATCATCTCTATTCAATACTGCTATCACTAAAGAAAGCTGGAGATGTTTTTTGCGATACTTAAGGAATATCCTGTAATCCCCACCCCACTCCAACCCACCCTTCACACACACGCTTTTTTACTCCTCAGGCTAGGAGTGAAGGTGAAGGCTCCAACCCTCATTAACCTACCGGTTGGATAAATCAAAGGGCAGGGCAGAGTGGAGAACCTCAGACTCTGCCATCCAGATAAGAAGAAAACTCTACACCAGCCCATAGCCTACAGCTCAGTGATATATGGATCTGCAGAGGCTAATAGCAAAGTATTGACAGGAAAATGGTGTGCTTATCCTGCTCCTGCTGCAGCATGCTGGGGAGAGGTCCCCAAAGCAGATGGGATACACTTTAGGGAGAGGAGCAAGAGAGGGAGAGAGGAGGAGGGTTAAAGGATGAGGTGGAATTGTACTGGGACAAATTACCCGGTCTTTATTGCTTTATTTCAACTACTTTGTCTCTCTGAGTTTGGCTCCACAAACAGACAACTAATAGGCTTCAGTTTACTGTGTGTGAAGCTGTCAACAGAGCTTAGAATTTCCACTACCTTTACATTAGTGATTACTTTTCACTTTTTGTTCTGACTCAGCATTGGTAATGATTTTCAGACAACCAGCAATGAAATGTTCCTTCAGATTAGTCACTTTAAAAGTACAAAGCTTAGATAGTGCATAGGAAATGTATGCATGCTTTTGTATGTGTATATGTGTGTGAGTAAATAACTATGTACCATACTTCACACAAATAATTTTATGAGGTCTAGAGCTCCTCAGAGGTGTAGAATAATTGGAAATAACATGTTGGACATATTGGAGTGGTTTCGCTTTTACAAGACAAATATTTAGGGTTGCAATTACAGATAATGTTAGAGTTAGGATTAGACTTTTAGTGGTTAAATTTGGGGGCGAGGAAATAAATGTCAGTAGAATGCACTTACAAGTTGTGTGTGTGTATGTGTGTGTGTGTGTCACTTATGACACTTTAGAGACCAGGAGGTCCTTAGCCCTGTAACCTCTCTCCTGATTTTCTCCTCATTTTCCTTGTTCATCCATGGAGGTATTTGTCGTGCCTGTACCCAGAGCTACACGAACACGGAATACACAGACCACGGCCTGGCATTACTCTTCTCTGACAACAGGCAATAGATCAAGATGTAGGCTGTCCTTCCCGTTGGTGGAGTCTTTGATGCTGGAGTCAGTAGGTTATCGCTGTGGGGCCTGCACCTTGCTCTAAGTGCCAGTTTTATCAAGCACAGCCAATTCTGCCTCTGAAGTGGCTGGAGATGCCAGAGATGGGGCCTAATGGCAACACTTCATCAACCACAGAGAGGTAGTGTAGAGAAAGTGGAACGTCTAATGGTGGGTAGAGGTTTCAACACGATACTATTAATATCAGCATTATGACAATGGAGTTGCTCAGTGTAGAAAATTAGTGCTTTATTGGCCATTTGGAACGCAATTTATCTTTATGCATAACGCAGAGAAAAGCTGTATGCTCCTCCAGGCACAATTTGGACAAAGCCTGCAGTGCAGCGCTGATGTAGTAGTTTGGGGATCAGTGCCTTGTTGAAGAGGCGAACTCTCCACTACAAGTGTCAGCTGACATCCAGCTTCTTGACTGGAACCAGCAACATTGAGCTAGCTGTCCTGCTAGTCAGTCCCACCCTGCAAAAAAACTCTTCACACCTAAAGCTTTTCAGTGTACAAAACCACAATGAACGAGGAATGCCTGCTTTATTGTCTCAGAGCCACTTCTGACTAACTTTCTTAATGTATTTACACATTAGAGGAAAAGCTACTTCACGCTTTTATTTAGACAAGGTGACTCCGTTGCATTTTCACTTCCACTTATAGGCCTAAGTGATCTTGGCTACAATGTCAATCAACACTTTTATGGTGTTTATATTTATGAGAGGACCAAAACATGAGAAAACTGCACAAAAACCTATGTTACCATCGACAGTAGAATATAATGAGCATGCATCTGGATCAATGAGCATCATGGGCAAAGACCATCACCGTCCTCCCAGTGCCAAATGTCTTGCTTCCTCTAAAGGAGACCACATATAACCATCTTTACATCTGGACTCTAAGCACTGCACAGGGGCCTGTCTATGACAGTGATTACCCAGTTGACATCTTTATAGTTCCATGGCAGACTTCCTCTTCGACAGAACTAGAGAGGAAATTCAGAATGCCAAAATGGCCCCACAATGCTGGTGTGGGACATCAGAGTTTTGTGTTGAAATAATTAGCCTGCTTAGCTGCCATCTGGGCTCTGGTGGCTGGCGTGTGGCCTAAGCCAGGTGCTTCATGGGTAATACCACAGAGAGGCATACAGCAGATGCTCATGGGTAGAGCTTCCCATCTTGGCACAGATCTGGAATCAGCTTACCCCTATGCACATCTGATGTAAAACCACAAGATGCATGCAGCACTGGTTTGAGGCCAGCGTCTTGAAGCATGCCCATTTAAAGGCTTTTAAGCAGTCAAAATCATTAGCCAAACCAAGTTCAGTTCTGTCTGTATGCAGCAAAAAGAAAACTTTAAATTTCTGTCGATTGGTGATATTAACCACAATAACACAGAAAGTGTGTAATCTAATCCACCAAAAACCTATGAAAATGCATTCCAACCATTACTTTGCTCAATCACTAAAACCATGATAACCACACTCCATCCAAAATAAAACACAAGCCAAACAAACCAAATAATCAGCACTCTTATCTATGAAAAGCAGGTGCCATTTAATTACTGCCCTCCCCCACTGAGCACAAAGTGTAAGGAGATTTGAATGTTTTTTTGCGCAGTTCAGTAGGCCAGTAACTTGATAAGGCCCCTGGATTTACTCGATGAGGTAGAAAGTTCCTGAGCAAGCAGCAGGCGTGTGGTTGTTGTTCCCAGAGGGCTGGGAAACCGTATCTGCCCTGGAGGAGCATACTCTTTGGTAAGCACTTCTTATCCAGGCCATCACTGCAGGCCGATAGCAGCAGGGTAATATCCAGTAACTGCAGCTTTATGTGCGATCCAATACTTGGATCAATCTCTAGGACAGGAGGATTGCCATTAACCCCTGAGATCTCTCTCTCTTTCTCTCTCTCGCTTTCTATATCTCTCTCTCCTTGGATGTCTTTTTTTCTTTCTTGCTTGCTTTCTAAAACTAAAACAAAATTACACTGCAGGTCACTCTCATCAAAGTTCCTCTGATAACAGGAATCAATTTAAAAAATTGTTTGGGAACTTCTTCTTTTCTTTTCAAAAGAGATGTGACAATTTTTCATTTTTCATGAAGGCATAAGTCTTCCATTATTGCTGTTTATAAGCTAGAAATCATATAATCACATGATCACATGATTATTATTGTCTCTGAAGACTTTGGTCACTTTGTCAGGCCATAAACATAGCTTTCAATATTGAACAATATTATAAAAAACCTTCAAATGCCATCTAGAAAAACTGTGCTAGGTCATGATTTATGTTGATGCCCCTCATGTAGCCTTTCATAAATTGTTGCTCATTTAGATATTCACTTCAGTATGTCTTAATAATAAACAATTTGAAGCTTAGCATGTTGAGAAGCACTGTGTGTGTGTGTGTGTTAGTCTGAATATATGTGGACGTATGTGTGTCTGTGTGCGTCTATGTGTGTGTCTGTGTCTATTCTACATGTGATGTGGTGTGAAATAATGCATACTTGTGTATCTCTGGAATGTGTGCATGAGTATGGTGTGTGTGTGTGTGAGTTTGTGTGTGTGTGTGTGTGTGTGTGCGTATGAGGTTGTGTGTGCATGAAAGCATGTGTTCAAGTGTGTGTACGTGAAGAGAAAGCAAGAAAGATGGTTCGAAAGAAAGATGGAGTGAATATGGAAGAGAGAGTGGGTTTGAGAGTTTGTTTGAAACTCCCAATACTTTGGGGAACATTGCCCCATATATTGTCCCATGTGACTAAGTAGAAGAAAGATAGACGGAACCAAAGACACGTAGTTCTGCATGGCATTTGTATTTGTCTTATTGAATATAAATGGATTTATAGTCACTGAAATTAGTTTAACCTGCATTGCTACTCTCATATTAAAATGTCTTAACATGTTACAAAATAGGCGTAACATATAGTTCAGACATGACATTTTCAGCAAAGACTCATCAAACGCATGTAGGCTATAATAACACACACCATTAGATATAAATGCTTCTCATTGCAGATCCATGTTTTGTCATACAATTAAGAACTGTGTATTGTCTGTAAATGTGAAATCTAAATTACAACAATACATTTTATTCAGACTTTGCATATATGCCCAGCATTAGAGGCACTACAATACCGTAGGTGAAATTTCAAAAAGAATACCACCCATAATCTTGCTAGATGACATGAAGCAATTCAGAGATGTGGGTACTTGTCATCAGTTCAGAATAATTCAGATTAATCCAGTCAGAGACTAGAATTGTACCTGTGTAGTGCAGGTGTGATGAATACAGTTTATTTACCATGCATTCTGCACTGCAAAGAGTATATAAATGACCCACTAGTGAATCAGTTTGGCGTCACTGGAAGGAAAACAAAATGGAATATAAGATAATAGTAAAAGAATACGACTTATAACAATAAAATAATACTCTTATTATTCTGAGCAGAATATTGCAATTTTCCACATCAAACAACAATATACAGTTTACGTCCCACTGGTGATAATATAATATAATTACTAATTATCTATTTTTTTTTTCTGTAAACAAGAATTTTACATTAAAAGACAGAATAGACTCAGTTCGACTAAAATAACACTTTCTAAGTACAGAGCTGATTCTGGAGCTGAGTTTCTCCAGCTCTTCAGAGAAAATAATGAGGAAAGAACATTCTATCTTTTTTGCCCAAGACAACTACAAGGGACAAATGCTTCACGAAAGCCAAGCAGTTAGGCTAATTAGAAGTCTGAAGAGTTTCACTTACCTTGGGTGTTTTTTTAAGAGGGTCAAGACCCCAGAGCTTGAACTCAGGTGTAGAACAGGAAGGTTGTGCACATCCTCTCTTTTCCACACAAACGTCAGAGGCCATGAGGCAGCTGGCTGTGCTTGGCTACATTACAGTAACAAGCATGGGTGTAAGTAAGCCATCCAGCCAGGCTGGCAGCCCCTCTGTCGGTGGGTCGGTCAATCAGCCCGGCAGCAGAGACCAGGCGACAGGCACACAGGGAGAAGGGCTGAGCTGGAGTGGGCTCTGCTGGAAGGCTTTTCCGCCTCTCCTTCCCTGAATGAAAGCAATCCCTAAGACTGAATGGGTAATGAGAGACCGGCTCCTGAGATTTTAGCTTTCTTAATCATGTTCATAATTAATTCAAGAACATTGATAATTTCATTACATTCTTTTTGTCTTATCAATAAATGATGTGCCTGCACTTTTGGTCTTGTGTATACGGGAGAGAGGGAGGAAGGGAGCGAGAGATAGGGACACTCAAAGTAATACTGCACTAAAAGCACAGGAGATGGAAAATGATACAAACAGGGAAGTGGTAATTATAATCTTTGACCAAGCCACTGGCAGCACAATATGAAGTCAAGTGGCCACAAATAATTAATAAGGCCTCCTGGTGTGCGCATGCGGGTGTGTGGTAAGGGTGAGGGTGAGAGTGCAGACTAAATGTCCTTGTCAAACATATTTCACCAGCACACCGATAGTAGTTGTTTTAATAAACCAGAAACAACTAATAGACCTCATTTTGTTTTCACCAACATGATGCTGTACACGCTGCTACTGTTAGATGGTTAGTAATACCCTCTGCATTCTCTCACCTTTAAATAGGGGGTGGAGGGTGCCTGTCTTATAATGCCCTTCAAAAACAATGGGAGATCAGGTTTCAGAGACATTAGTATACTGAAGCAGTTTTTAAAAGACCACTCTCCCCCCTCCCTCCCTCTCTCCCTAACATGCCCTCTATCAGGTCAAGAAAAGAAAAGAAAAAAAGATGAGAACCGTTTGCTGTCTTGTGGCATATATAGCTCCAGTCATCTGGCAGTAGGAATAATGAGATAATATGCATTTTTAATAGTTCATCCTCAGAATATTCAACAACCCTTCACCTCTGTGCGTGCTGCTATGGATTCTGTGCTTTATCAATCGAACTTTCTGTTAAAAACAGTGCTGAAAATAGAATGAGAAAGAGGGCGGGGGGGAAAACGGGATGTAATGGATATCTCAGTCTCCTAAAAATACCGTGAGGATGATAGAGTCTGAAGATGGCATTGAATCACAGTCTGCTCTTTTACACCAAAACAAGACACGTCGCCCAAGTAGATGGATGGCTTTGAGCAGGTTAATTGGACAGTGAGTGATTGACCGCTCTGTCAAAGGTCTAATCTGCTATCAGAATAGTGGAGTAGGCTATGTGTTCTGATCAGGCTTTCTTGATACACAAGGCAAGCTTAATCTACTGCCTAAGAAATATTTGAAGAAGCATTGAGATCGATGTTTTAGATTATGTTTTTTTGGATTTTCCCACTGAACATCACGCAACAAGCCTAGTATCATATCAACTATCATAACTGCTACATGGATATATCAACTGGATTTCTTCTGTCTAAAAATAATTGGTTGGGGAATTTTGCATGAAATCAGGGGAATTTGACCATAAGAGCGATACGCTTAAACCATAGCAAGACTATTTAATTTCTGTCTCATTCTAATGGATTGCTAGCTCATGACATGCTACAATATAGATTGGTATAGCAATATGAGGCATTAGAGATTCAAGTACATTTATGTCCTATTTATTCCTTATGTGCCACAGGCCCCTGTCTTGAGATATGACCAGCTCAACACAAGAAACCTCTATTAAAATAAAAAAGTAAAGAGGGGAAAATAGAGATTTACGGCTGGCCATTTTGACAGTAGACTTGATATAAGGTGTTCATAACAAGTTTTGCATTTTATTCCTGGTCCCCTCACACACATTTTAATCATATTTTATGTGATCTATGTATGCAGCACTCATCCTCTCTCTGTCACCCTACCTCTCCAACACGTTCCTCTTAAACAGATTGCTACAATACTTGTAATGATGGTCCTGCCCAGCTGTGCTGTGTGAGAGGGGAAGGGAGCAGCAGGCTATAGTATTACCATAATACCCCCTCCCTCCCTCCGCTGTCCCAAGGGCCCATGTGGGGCTGCATGGGGATGTGGGGTAACTCTGTTGTGGAGGGGACTCAACTGTCTCTGGGTCCTGCAGGCTGTGTGGATGTGTGTGTGTGTGTGTGTGTGTGTTTGTGTGTGTGTGTCTGTGACAGGGCTGAACCTGCCTGTGGGCGATGTAATAAAAGCACCACACGCTGCTGGTAGTGATGGTGGCACTGCTGCTGCAGCTGCAGAGGAGGAGGGGATAAATATAAACCAGGCTCACATCAAGGAGGAGACGGCCCTCCAGTCACAGCCTGACTTACATCCTAATAATTAGGCCCATTTCCAATAAAACAGGGATTTGTAGCTATGCATCTATTTTACTTCTGTTTGCTACTACAGGGAGCAGGATGTGTGATCTGCTGCAGTCTCTGGAAGATGAGGTTTTAAGAACATTTAATTTTACCAGTCTTGGAAAGTGATCAAGGAGATTTGTAAAGGCTGTTTTACTTTTTGATGTTAAAACCTCTTTATGATAACAATATCTTATGGGATTTATATTGACATGTTCATGCATTCGTTCGTTTTAGTAGTGATGTTGTAAATTCTCCATAAAAGTCGTAAGAATAAATTATTGTACATTATAATAGCATAAGCTGAAAATTACTTCCTAGTCCACACACTCACTAGAAGCAGGTGCACAATGCCAACACACACACACACACACACACACACACTCACAGAATGCTTGGTATGTCATGAGCATGAATTATAGATCTCTCTTGAGGATTTCTTATCTCACAATTTCTCTCATTTCGTCTCTATGAAGCTTTGGTCTGTCTTTTGTTGGTACCGGCTAATCAATAGATGACGCCTGCAGGTGGCCATTGCATCTTATCTTACACCTCCTAATGTGCATAGGTTAATCTTTTTCCTCTTACATATTCTCTCCTCAACATTACCTCTTTCTCTGTACTTTGTTTTCTTTTGATGCGTAAATACACTACTAAATACAACACCACGTATTATCACAGAGAATTGGGTGGCTATTTCAAATATTATCATACATTTCAAATATTACAATTTCATACGACCCCTTTCCAAACTAGCATGATATTGCCTTTATGAGCAATATTATTCCCTAAACATTGCAGTTTAATATCACCTCTTACCAAACTTGTAAGCCATTGTCTTAATAGGTAATATTCCATTTTATTTCCTTTTAATTAGATAGTTAATTTCAATTTTGGGCCATCATCATAGTAGTCGTACCCTTTCTGTACAGAAAAGTATTTTCAAGTCATTATAACTATTTCAATGACTTGGATGTGTGCTTGAGAATTTGAGAAAGGGAGCGCAAGAGAAAGATAGAGAGACATAGAGATGAAGAGATAGATACAGAGAGACAGAGAGACAGACAGAGAGTAGAGGGGCTGGGGGTGGCGGTCTAGGCAGGGAGTATTGGGCTAATTAAAGCAAGCATTTGTCAGAGATTAAGCCTTAAACAGAAAAGGTCATCTGAGCAACAGAGCGCACTGTTTCGCTGCCGTGCTCTTAGGGCAGTCTAAACCTTTCCAAGCTAAATGGTAAAGATGCTATTTCCCAGAGATGGGGGAGGGGATCCAGTTCCAACCCAGTACAAGCCTGACACTCAGGTCATTGGTTCTTCACTGTCCATTACACATGCTGGTCAAACCTGGTGATCTGTGTCATTTAGGGATGAAAAATATGTCCTCAGACAAGATCAATAGATGCAGCCATGTGTACCAGCTATGATTAATTGACTGTCACCAATTAATGGCTGGCCTGTTGCAAACCATTGCAATGGCAGTCTCAGAGGGCCTTGTCAAATATGGGCATTTCTTTCATTTCATTCTGCAATTGGTTATTCTAGGGTGAGTTTCCCAATAACAAATTCATGAACCGCTTCAATAACAATTCGAAGATGTGTCGTGGCATACTGGAAAGTGTTTCCAACAGCATCTTGTAAGTCAGGTGCTCTTTGAAGTCATTTGTGAGATTGAGAAGAATATGGGCTTGAATGAAAGCTCATACTGCAAACACATCCACAGGTTTTTTTTAGTATATTCAGATGATGGTTACTGAAAATATTAGTATGTCAGACTATTTCCTTTTTTTGTTTTTATATACATCTTGTACGTCTGCTATTCAGAAATGAGAATAAAAACTGCTCATTGCTACCATCTACTAAATTGGAATTTGGGCAGGACAACCGGCAACACTTCCACACCATGACTTACATACAGCACACTTAACTTTTTCACATGAGGACCATTCTATATTAGGTAGTAGGTACAGAAATTATCACAGAAGATGGGCTAGATACTTTGTGTCAGTCATGAACTTAGTGATAGTTTCTGATAAAATTATGACAAATATAATGAAATTATCCCATTATGACACTAGCGTGTTTAAAACCGCGCAGTCACAGAAGGTACATGGATGTTTTCATAATGCCACCCAGTCATGGAAGCACCCTTTAGATTTTTTCAAAGCTCACAGGCAGAGGTGATAATAATAATAATGCATAGATGTTTTCATTTAACATTTTTTCACTCATTTGATGTCATTTATGCATGAATAAAATGTTTGATATTTTGACAGATTTAATATTACATTAATACTTTGATATTTTAATAGCTGGAAAACTTGCTCTCAAACCCCTGAAGTTTTTGATTCTGGCTTTGTTTACGTTTTCAGAGACACTGTACTGTTTGTACTGTGAGGTGTACCATAATGAATTAGTGCAAACACAGCAAAACATCTTTATGCTGAAACAATACTACACTAACTCCATTATGTCTTAAACAAACACATACAATTCTCTGTCTTACTCTGTCTTCCTTGCTCTCGAACTTGACCTTGTAAATCTTGTATTGTTAATGGACAAATTCTCATCATTTTTTCTCATCATCAATTTGTTATGAGCAGTGAATGAGAATCCATGGTAGCCTGTGATCCATTTAATATTGTGCTGAAAACAATCAAACATGTAATGGTGATGTTTTCAAACTCCATGTTCTGCTAACCATGATCAGTGTACAAGCTTATTTTGCATCCAGTCAATTCTAATCATATTAGATCCTGGGAAGATGTGCTCTTCTGCTTGAGTTTGAGATACGATGATCAAGACATGTAGGTTAAGATATGAATAATGGCTCTGGAGGGCTAAACGGTGGTGGAGATGTGATTTGATAAATTTGTAGTGGAAATTATGGAAATATTACATTACTAGGCAACATTATTTCTAAATTAAATAATGTACCTGAAGTAACCGTTTGTTAAATAATGGCCATTGCCATGTTCATTATGGGTAGGCTTTACATGAATGAATATGCTGTTGATTTTGACCTCATATATACAGTATATAAAAAAAATTCTTAGTCATGTTGTTTTTGTGTAGTTTTTAAAAGCGAAACAAGCAACAAATATCATATGCACTTGCACGTTATGTTACGCCTTTAGACCTTCTGGCTTTCCGTAGTTCAGGGGGACCGCGCGCGACTCAGACTTTCGTAGCGGGATTTTTGTTGCTTCTCCGGGGAAGTAAATGCAATGCAGTACTACTACAAACCATGGCTCACAACTTTCAAACGTCGACTCTGTCTCTCACTTTACCCATATCGTGCCAGATATGCCTTGGAAAGGTAACTGCCGTTCAATTTTTGGTATCACTAACGTCCGTCAGTTACTTCACCGAAGATGACAAAGAGGCATCATGCGGTAACGTTAACGTAAACTGCCAAATGTGAACCGGCTAGATTAATCTCAAGCCTTCAGTTTGTAACAGAAAGGGCAAGACTCGCATGTAGCTAACTTAACTTTAAGCAAGCTTCGTGTCTGGTGTTCGTTAAAGTAATTTATTGGAAGGTCTAACTCGCAATTTGCAAAAAGCTAAATTAAGAAGTTTCCTTCCTATACAGGTTCGACAGCCGGTCATTTGTGCCAACTACCACGTGTTCTGTACAACCTGCATGGAAATGTGGTTAAAGAAAGCTAGCCAGTGCCCCACCTGCAGAGTCCCAATCACGGCAGACAATCCTTGCAGAGAAATCATTGGTGAGTAGCTGGCTACAGACATATACTGTCCTTACACACAAGACAAGAAAAGAGGAGGGCAAATTGAGACGTCATCTGCCTCAGCATCTTGGAGTCAGTTGGTCACCTCATGTCAAATACAGGGCTTTTCAAGTTAGCCAATTTCAAGTAATGTAAATGTTTATATTTTAACAATAGCCATTAGTCCTATGTTGTGCTTTTGATTGGGCTGAGCAAATGTCAGACAATCATGCAATCTGCTGTCTGGATAAATTCTCTCTAAAGCAGCGGGTGTTTTAGGAAACACACTTGATTCTCGATTACTGAATCAAGCTTGAAATGCACTGTTTACGATTGACACATTGACCTAACAGGAGAAAGACAGCATTTGGTGGAAATGTACAATGGTGCCACTGCAGTGAAATAAACAGATTTTACCGTGTGATGAACTAATCTTAAGCCAGTTGAAATGTATCGCTTGGCTACCAACCCAAGCAGTCTAACACCCCATGTCAACAAGGGCTAACAAAGGGAGGAGTAACAGCCAGCTCCATTACAATGACATTCACAGACTCCGGTGGACAAAACTGGTAAATTCTTGCTGCAGATGCATTTGATATAAGATATTTTTTTGCACCCACCATCTCTGATTTTAAGCAACATTTCTTGTCCTCCACTTTTGGGACAACAAACAAAATAGTAGAAACATCAAGGAAAGGAGGAGGTAGTTGAGGGCAGGGAGGAGAGAATTTTAAAGTAATTGTTTGCATCTGTGAATGTGGATTTTTTTCAGTAAACTCTCTATTAAACCTAGTTCCGTATTGTATTTCAAATAGTGGTACCATAGTCACTTGCACTACTTACCTGCCTGCCATTGTAATCTGTTGAGCGCTACATTCAACAGTCAAACTCAAATACCACATTTAGTTCATATGGGAAAGATGGTAGCGAGCTTCCTATTAGAAATTTTTGTTCTCCTAGCTTTCAGATGGTGAATACCATTTGGGTTTTGGTGATGGACCAAACTTCTGTTTTCCTGAATTCCAACATCACCATCCAGGAAATATCTGTAGTAAAGAGTAGAGAATGACTTACTCATCGAAAATGAAAGGAACAAAACTAAGAAATTTCATTGCATAAGTTGTGATTGTAATTCTTAAATGTAATGGCAGGATGCAAGTACTTGCTGGATATTTTGTTTGTTGTTGATGTTGCAGTGTTTGGTTTGTGGTAAGGCTTAAACTTGAATGGATCACTCATTAAGTGCATGTGTGTTAAAAAGCTAAGAATAATTATGAGCAACCAAATTCATCAGAAAACCTCAATCATGGCATTTGACTGTTTCAGATGAGTTCAAATACGTGAACATTTCAAAGTTGATGCTTTGAACTGTAAATTATATTCATATGTCTGTTTTCCCCCAGATTTTTTGGGTGATGTAGTCTCTCAAATAGCACCATATTTAGGCATTTAGTAATGGAAAATTTAAAAGCTTTCCCTCGCATAGGATCAAATCAAATCACATTTATTTGTATAGCCCTTAATCACCGTTACAGTCTCTAAGGGCTTCATAGTGCCCAACATATGAAACAATAAATGATTAGTACACGACATCCCCCAGCCTTGGACCCACAACAGAGGACAAGGAAAAACTCCCGGGAAAAATTGGAAGAAACCTCAGGAGGGACTACTCAGAGAGGGATCCCCCTACCAGGATGGTTGGGCGTGCAATAGATAAGTTTGGGCAAGCAGCGTATACACAGTGCGTAAAAAGTTTATTATGGTGGGACATCCAGATCTGATGTGGGGCATCACAGCAAACGGCAGCTCAGTCAGTGTCATCATAGGACTAGGGGACCACGCTGGCGCCAACACTGCCCAGATAGGAGAACGCAAACGCCTGCTCCGTCAGCATCGTCAGGATAGCCCTGGTCTCCCCTGCAAGGGTTATGTTGCTGTCTCTGGGCCTAGTGCCTGATGTTATGCAATCCTAATCAAGCACCTTTTATACACAAGAAGCAAATGGAAACATCTACAAAAGACAATAAAAATTGCATGTTCATTCAGTCAAATCAGCATTTTATCAGGCACCACAGCTAACTAGTAGGCTACAAAACAGGATTCAGAAAATGTATGTTTTCACATTAATAGGTAAAATTTAACACTTCTTTTCAGGTGGGTTCAGGGGTCTTAGAGAACTTTTGCCAACAACAGAGGGCAGCACCCCAAATTTCAGTGCTTATGCTGTTTTCGCTACCAGCTACATAGTAGCTATATTCTACAAATAAACAGAACTAAAGACTTGTTGAACCTCGTCAACTTAGTGACTTTGGTACATCTGGACTGGAACGCTGTAATGTGTTTTGTCTTGTCTGTTTCTGTACTCTGGTATTTCGGTTACAGGAGGCACCAATGAGAGTGAGCACAGTGAGAGCCATTCTATGAAGAAATGTCTCAGAAAAACCAGAGGAGAACTGCTTCTGCGGGAATATGAGGTATTGTTTCATCATGATCTTAAAAAGGTAGATTCAAGGATATTGTTTTACTGCAAAAACAAGCGGGTTGATAGTCTTGACATCATTAATTTCCAAACATGTCATCTTGAAACACCTGAACTGGCAGTGTGCAGGCCTGTCATGCAGTTCATCGCCACAAAAAAGTAAGCTTAGGCTATTGGGCCTACTTTGGTGGCTCTGCATTCTTATTCTTACTGTACGTTTCTCTCAAGGTTTTATGTTTTATATGTTTTAGTATTTTTAATTGTTTTATGTTTTCATATACTGTGTGACTAATAGTGACTAGAATGTGTGTTTTATGAATGATTCTCCTGCAGTTACTACTACTTTTTCTTAATTCTTACAGCTTGATTTAAAATTTCTCAAACGATTAACGAAGTGACGCTTTTACACATCATGAAGTCTTAAAATGTTGTTTTCGTAGTATTTAGTCTACCAATCATAATAAACTTTTCAAATAGACTATAATAGCTGAACCCACACACAAACAAAGTTAAATGCATATTTGAAGACATGACTCTACTGCCAACACAAGTTGTAAAATTCTCATCATCAATATCAGCCTGCTTTGCTTTTGTGGAGAATTTAGATACAACATTCATTGGGCAGTTGAAGTGCTGTCACTTGATTGTCCAAATTCAGCAAGGTTTTCAAAGATATGATTTTGTCATGCTTGATCTTGTAAAGTCTAGCTTGTCCAGTTTTTACCTATGAGTTTAGGTCGTAATGTGTCAAATACAACATGTCACATGGAGGTTGTAGAACAAGCTTTGTAGCCACTTTCCATTGATACAGATTTTCTGTAATTGAACACAGTTGATTGGTTTCTTTATTACAAATGGTGTGAAGTGCAACAGAGGTATTGGCAGCAATGTGTTGTTGCAACCCTTTTTCTCCATTGCATCTTCTTCACTGTGTTTCAGTCTCGGGTCATTTCTGTCTAACAGGATGAAATTGAAGGGCTCCACAGAGAAAATGAGGAGCTGAAAACAAAAAACCAAAGTCTGGAGTCACAGCTGAAGACTGCTCTGGATCCCTGCAGCATTAATGCAGAGCAAACGGAGGATAAAAGAGTTGACCCCATCATCCTGGAAGAATGGACAAACAAGTTGCAAGCTGCCACAGATGTTTGCAATAAAGTAAAGCAGGACATGGATAAGCTTAAGGAGGTATACAGCCTATAATACTCCAATTGCATTTTTTTGATATTCTATTGATCCTTGAAGAAATTCGTTTTTTCGTTTTCCCCCTCCACAGAGAGGTCAGAGCACAGATTCAACTACAGAAGAGTACCTAGAGTTGGTAGGGGATCAGTGTTTTGCTCAAGGACACAAGTTTGCCGTCAGGAGGCATTGTACCCAAGCCTTCCAGTTGAAGGGCTGTCTCCCTAATCACTACATTTAAGTCTTACGTATATCTAACCCTCAGTGCATATATGTATAAAAAGATATTTCCAAAAAAAGAAGTTATTTTGTACAATCTAGTCCATCAGTGTACACACAGGTGGAACTCCAAAAGCTTTATAATTGTAGTGTTTAGGGCAGAGTGTATGTAAATGTATAAACAAAAACTTACCACAATACTGGACCTCTGCTTGACACTTTACAACTGAGAAAGAGCTATATTAAGAGCTATATTAAGTGCAAAATAACATACTAAAATCTCATCATAGCAGAAATGTCATTGCTAAGAGGTCCTCATCCTGGTTTATCATTTCATGTTCAGGAAAAAGGTAAAAAGTTATTTTTATTTCAATTTCATATAAACACCTGCACACTGCGTTCTTGCATTGCCAGAGAAAAAACAATGCAAGAACGCAGTGTGTAGGTGTTTATTTGAAATTTTGTGCAAGGTTTTGACCTCATTGTTTCCCACTGGCACCTGCACAAAGATAAGTCTAGGTGAGCAAAGCACTTGAAGTCAAGAACTTTATTTGTCACATACGCATACAGGATGTGCAGTGAAATGAAATTGTCTCACATGAATGGACTATTTTTATTTGCCCAATTTAAATTAAGAAGAGGATTGCGTTGATTTATTACTTGATTTATTACACGAGGACTAGGTTTTTATCAGTCATTTTGGTGGCTAGAAAGCTTACATGATAACTTTTGTAAGTCTATTTACATTGCATATATATTAGCCTAGATTGATTTGGTTCAAAGATAAGTTGATACCTTTGCAGAATGATTTGTAATGTACTGATAATGTGTTACTTTCCCACCCTTAGGCAAATAAGGCATTGCGGTCTCAAAATGTCGACCTTGTACAAGAGAATATGCGATTGAAAGCAGAGGTGGCAAGCAGATCTCCTCAGAAGTATGTATCCTCCTTGATGCCGTGTCTCTGAAAATGACTTAAAGCCAACTTGAACAAAATGCTATTGATCTGTTGCAAACTTTTGTTGAAGCAGCATACTGGTGTTATGTATTTTTTCCTCATCTTAATGTTGTCTGATTGCTGTTTGTTTCACATATTCTACAAATTTGTCTGCATTTTGCCTAGTGGCTCCCAATGACTAAAATATATGAAAATACATCTCAAACAGGGATAGGCAGGTTTGACTCTGGTCTTCTTGTCACTATGATGGGGCTGGAAGGTGTGTGTGCTTCAGCGTTGTGCTTAAGCTACTTGCATATGATTCTGTAACAGAATAATAACTACATAATCATCCAGAATCAGCATCATGTGCTGTTAAATAAAATAGATGAACATGTGAATACCGAAAGTTGATTCAATTTCCAATTATTTCAGAACATATTGTACATTATTTGCATAAAATGTAAGGGTGCCAGTAATCGTGCCAGAACTGTATGTCCTAATCATAATTTCAAATATAATTTCCAAGAAAGCATGCCTCAAGATCATTGTCACAGTCAGATAACTTCTACAGACCAAATTTAGAGAGCATTTAAAATGCACTTTCGAGGCAGTGTGAGCTATGAGGTAATTCAATTCCAATCCAGTGATTCGGACAATGGAAATGGATGCAGCTAAAGATGTCTGATGTCGTATGTCATCACTTACTGCTGAAGTTAATAATGCCTGTATGATCTTGTAGTCCTACCTCCCTCAGTCATTACAGGACGGCCTCTAAATATTTCATCCATTTAGAAATCACTTTCTAATCGAAACTTTGAAAAACAATTGCATCTTGCTAATGTCTCAATAACTGCAGCAAATCAATTTCAATACATACATGTATGCAAGATGTTTTTTTTTTTTTTTTTATGTATCGCTAATAGATATGCCTTCTCCTCAAACTTCTCCTTTACTCAGATCATCCAATTAGTAAATCTTAGCTCACCGCTGCATGTCAAATAAATGCACACCATCTATTGAATTTACCTTTATATCACCTTCATCATCTTTGTTTTTCTCCATAGCCTAAGTTGTGGCATGTTGGGGTGACGAATGATGGTTACATTGGAAATAGAAGAGTCTTATTGGTAGTTGGTTGGCTGCAATCTTTTTCAAAATGTGTAATTACTTCATATCATGTTAACATCTTTTTTTCTCAAAGTGTTATTTTATTCTCCATTCAAATGGGCTGTCTTCTGGGAGTGAAATGTGTCTGGTCAAGTGCATGACAGATTAAAAAAAGATGAAGCATAAAAATAGAACAGCTTTACTTTCATGTTTTCTGTCACACATTTGACCAAACTAACCTTTCAGCCGTGCCTGGATAATTAAGTTTATTCTGTCCTTGGTTTATATTTTCTATATGAAACTGAGCCTTTGACGTTAAAGATACTAAATGATCTATCCTTAGGTTTGGTCGTTGTACGGTGGCAGCACTGGAGGCAAAAATCCAACAATATGAGCGTTATGTGGACCACTTGAAGAAGGCGCTGGAACGCAGTGACCAGTACATTGAAGACTTAGAATCTCGGGTCAGTGAGTGTGAGAGGAAACCACCTGAAATGCAGGATGCACCTGGGGATAGCAAGGCTGGGTCAGAAGCTCTCGTGGAGCAACACAGAATCAAGATGATGAGGAGAAGCTTGAGTGACACAGAGAGGGAGTCCATCTGCAGCAATCCAGAAGCAGAATGTCAAACGCTTTCTGGCGATCCCAATTTCATCTTCACACCCTCTACAGAACTTTCTGATCCCAGAGATTTTGGTGAGCGACTCACTGGACAACAGGCAGATAAGAACTTGGAAGGCACCTCCCCACAATTTTTGCCCTCTACTCCATCCTCTGCCTTCCGTTCCCTGACTTTGAGAAGCCCAGGCATTCGGGAGAAGAAGGTTGCTTTTAAGCCTATATCCCATCTGAGGAGACTCAATTTTGAAGAATTACCGAGTCCTGGGAACAGTGGCAACACTGCCTCCACCACAGAGAACCCATTCTCCAGTCTCTCTAAATTTCCCAAAGGCTTGCCCCCAAGTACTGTGGTAGAGCCTTCAAAGTCTGTCTTCTGGAATACTTGGCAGGGGTCTAAATCTTATGACCTGTCCTGTCCAGGTCCAAGTAAAGAAATGTCACCAATGGCTAAAGGAGCCACATCCAGTAATCTACTTAATGAGCCTGATGGTTTCCAGATGTCCAGTGAGGCATCCATGGATGCAGCTTACCTTGACAAAATCTCTGAGTTGGACTCCATGATGCTGGATGGAGAGAGTTCCAGTAGCCGGGGCTCACAACGCTCCCTTGCTTCCTCACCTCACACAGACTTGGACATCACTCTCATCCCAGAGCCAAAACCCTGCTCTGATATGTTGACAGGCTGTGGTGGCCAAGGTGGTGCTGTGGAAGATCATTTGACTTTGTCAAGTGACCAGCAAAACCAGCATCCATGTGGCATCATAGATGGCACCTTGAAAGACACTGAGGCTCCAGCAGGCTCTGCAGACGAAAGAGCTGCTAAGCTGGTGTCAGGTAGCGAGGGTGATGCCCATGTCCTTGGCTGTGCAGGGAGTGGAGGGCTCTCTCAGACTGATGAACTGTCTTTTGACTTGCTGTTTGATCCGGAGGAGAATACGGCTGGTCCTGCTAACACTCTCTGTTCAGCAAGCCAACACCATGATCACCATGTGAACCCCTCCTCCTCCAGTTGTGCTGGGAAACCTGGGAACACAAGAGACAGACAAACATTGACCATGAGTCAGCCAACAAAGCGAAAGTCTTACAGTCCCTTTCACACAAGCAGTCCCACAAAACTTTCAAAGCTCATGTGAAGGTTTTAAAAGCTTTCCTTGTGTTGCTTCCTAAGACAAGTCTCGCGAGGGTGATGAAGTTGTGAGTCTGGCCGGCAAGGCTACGTGTGCCGTGCACTGTAATGTTTTTTGGTCAGTCGTCACTCCATATATTGTTGTAGAATGAACCATGAATGTGATGCTAGGGGTTTGAACTTTTCTTGACTTTATATATCATTGTTTGTTGTGATATTGTACACAGCAAGCCAAAAGATGAGTTTTGTCAGATGATAGTTTTTGTCTAGTCTTCCTGTAGATCTGTGGCAGCTAAATAGATTTTTAAGCCAGTCTTCACATTGATCCAAACACCACACTCTGAAAATGGTTCAGTGCAAATCTTTTGCTGTAATCCTAGAAGAAAGATTTCTAAACTGTTGTCATACTATAATCAATAACTTGTTTGTATCTAGACATTTTTATCAAGCTCACTTAAACATGTTTGTCATCTCAAGCTATACAGTATAGACATGGTCCCGCCTTGTAATAATATGGTCATATTTTCTAGATGAAATACTCTATTGAAGACTATCATGAACATGATTATCATGAAAACCCTAAGGATATAATAATTTTGAATAGAACATTACAGTGTTGTTGGATGTACGTGGAAATAAAATGACAATACTGAGTAACAATGTTTGAAACTGTTCTTATTTAATGTATACAGTTTTGTTTACAAATCTTAAGTCCGTCCGTCTTAAGGCCATGCATTGAGCTGCCATATAGAGGCCTATATTTTGTAGAGAAAGACCAATTTTGAATTTTCAGTGGGGTTGGGGATTTATCTTCTGTTTATAGGTAAAGCTTCCATGATGTTTCTTAAGCTTTAAGTTATTCAAATACATACAGTATATATTTTTAATCATATTCCTCTTTTGATGCCACTGTATCCTGGTGCGCTGCATCCCCTGAAAAGAATTGTTAAGTTTGCCACCACCATGAAGGAAGGGTAAGCCTATAGCCTATTCGTGCCGATAAAGGCATGTTGTATAACAAAGCACATCACAGAGACCTCACACACGCGCAGTGATTCCAATGTAGCAGAAAGCACCTTATTTATTATGCAGATTTAACGATACCATGTATATTTCACATACCTCTAATTGCTGCATGAAATTTTAATTGGGTAACCGTTGTGGGTTGAATAAATGAAGTGTTAATTCATTGGGATTAATTAATTTAGGTAAAGACTGTGGACAAGGTTACGCTGGTGTATTAAATCAATTTGTTTAGTGCTCATCTGGCGATGATGGGCTCTAATGATAAGGCGGGAGTCTCATTACTTCTAAGGGTTAAGATGAGCAACGGGACGGATGAATAAGGACAGTGGACGAAGATCATAGACTTGGCAAAGGGTGTTAGGAGAGCCAGTGCATTGCTGTGACCAAGTACTGAATGGTAACCACTGACGAACTCAAAATGTTTCCCATAAATAGGAAGTGAGTATTTCATCATGCAGCGTGCAGATAATATTTCTAACCTGTTTATCTATTTTAGCACAAACTGACATAAGTTCACGCTATTAGGCTACTATGTGGACTGTGCAGATTCGGCATCAAGTAAACATTAAGCTATGATTAACCAAAGTGTGTCAGATCATTTGAAAGCAAAGTGGTATATATTTCCTGACGGTTCTTATTAAAACAACCCGTCTAAAAAAAAGGATGGCTACTAAAAAGTAGCAACGATTTTTTTTTGACTATAAGTCAACGATTTAAGGCATCCAAATGCAGGGTAAGGCCTAAAGGCATTGGTACCCGCGGCTGGGTGGAGTGAAGTGAGCCCATAAAACGCAGGCGTCTAGTTTCCAGTTATAACAGCCTGCCCTATGAGTAGTTTTTATCTGACAGCCTGTTCACTGTTCTGGCAGTTTGTGTCTCGCGAGAGCAGCCGAGCACGGGCTTGACGAGATCTGAGGCGCTCAGGTGTAAGAGCCTCTCATCCCCAGCAGTGGGAAACAGTAGACAGATAAGTGCGTCTGAGAGACTGCAGGCATCTCTGTGATCTCCGGGCTCAAGGCTGCACTCGGCACAGCATACAGCGAACTACATTGCATCATTACTGGACAGGCAAAGGATCACTGTGGTATCTATGACTATTTTTCCAGCTCTTGCAGCCGTTTCTCCCCCTTATTCCCGTGCACTTTAATTGGAGAAGCTCGCCAAGATGATGTCCATGAACAGCAAACAGCCGCACTTCGCAATGCATCCCTCCTTACCCGAGCACAAGTACACCACCCTGCATTCCAGCTCGGAAGCCATAAGGAGAGCCTGTCTACAAACTCCACAGGTAAATTATTACCCGAAAACTTCGTCTTTGTCCTTTTTTGTGCCCAGACTACATGTGCCGCTGAATGCAGTATGTGCGTAATACCAAGGGGCGCTCCAAGGCACATTCAGCCAAGACGCACACTTAATGTTTTTTTCATGTATACCACGGCAATCACTCGAACCGTCTGTGATCTTTTTGAAAGCATGTTCACGCGAAGCCTGGCTTTACTATTTTTGTATTCATTTTTCTGACTTGAGGCTTCTAAAGGAACACTCTGACTGTGTTGTTTTGCCAAATGTCCCGGCTGACATTTATTCATGTTTTACTTTTGTCTTTTTCCTTTCTTGTCTTATCCTTTATTTTATCCCTTTGCACCCCTGCATTCTCCCCTTCCTCTCCCTTTAATTTTTCGTCCTTGCAGCTGCAGAGTAACATATTTGCGAGCCTGGATGAGACCCTGCTGGCCCGGGCGGAGGCTTTGGCGGCCGTGGACATCGCCGTGTCCCAGGGCAAGACGCACCCGTT
>OOFE01015031.1:0-16980 GCA_900323365.1 Monocentris japonica | reverse complement strand
GTGATGTCTGTATATCTAGTCAGAGGTATGCAAAGAAAGAAATTCACTGCATGTGTTAGTGCCAAATAAAGTTGATTCATCAACCAGTTCTTCTTCTATTTGCAATCTGTTTTGTTATTTCCAGCAATAGCCTCTTGTGCTAACTTGGGAGTTTCATCATTGGCCATAAACTCCCAAAAAAAGTGTTTTCAAACTAACCAAGAGCTTCTAGAGCATCTTCTGGGAAAGGGACTTCAGATTTTCTGCAGAATGAACCTTCGTCCTCTGCCTGCCTTGATTGTCGCCTTTATAATACAGGAAAACGGTGCAAATGAAGAGCATCTTAATAACATTATAGGACACTTCTCTCATCTCTCCAAGGCCTACCTGAGCTCCCAGCAATGGTATTTTGGTTGTGTGTCATTATATCGAACAACCTGAGCACCACTGTGTGAATCCTTCAAAAAAAAAAAAAGTCAAGAATAGGAGAACAGAGAATGTGACTGAATCTCTTTATTTGCTTGGAGATAATGTTATAGTTAAAGTTAACTAGATGAGTGTCCTGTATCAGACAGATAATATTAATTACAGAACTAGGATACAACTGGCTCGATTAGCTAGCGTACGACTTTAAAACTAGCCAGCTCTGCTAAACAGACATCGATTTTCTGCCCGGTTGCCCAGAACTGTTAAGTAGTGACATTGGTCAATGTGCCTAGGACAATTCAGAAAAGAGAAAAAATGACCTCACCATTTAGATTGATTACTTGTCGCAACTGGGAGTAAAATTTGCTGTACTGGTATGATTTAGTAGATTTAGTATGACGCTAACTCGGTAAGGATTGTAACGTTAAATTGTTACTAGGCAACTGATCTAATCTCGTGCGGAAAGTTTTAGCTTGAAATGAAGTTCCATATACATTTATTGTAGCACTGAAATGTTGGGCGTTTACGCTTTCATATGCCATGGAGCAAAACTACTCATTCATTTTCATTTGAATTTTACCCATTCAAAGAAACATTTTCCCCGAGTCTAAGCTCGACCACAGGTAAAAAGTAATTGTATAGAGCTACGTTCATTGTTGCCCAAAAAGTCTAAAGATGTAAAACATAAGGATAACTGTTTTTAAACCTTTAGGCATGACGACTATACTTGCGAAATTTGCGAATATTTTCTCAGAACAGGTGAAATTTGGTCCAGAAAAAGCTAAATATTTAGACTATTTACCATTTCACCATACCCAGGTCAATGGTGATAGATATTAGCGTTAACCTCTCCCTAACCGTTGTAGCGATTTAACGCCCGCCTACGTTTTGCTTCCTGACTGAACGCTCGACAGCGACTCACTAAACCAACATGGCTGGTCAGGAAGATCCAGTCCAAAGAGAGATTCACCAAGATTGGGCGAATCGAGAGTACATCGAGGTAATTACGAGCAGCATCAAGAAAATCGCCGACTTTCTGAATTCATTTGGTAAGAAGCTTTTTTTGATAATACACGACGCTGTGAATATTGCTGTAGATCTAGTTGGGCTAGCTATGCCGTGTAGCTAGCTAGCTAAGGTTAGCTAATGTTGTTGATGTTGATGTCTATAGCCACTCCCAGTTAGCAAGCTTTAGCTTTTTACGGGATGTTTAGTGTCGAATTACTTCACACGTCGAGGTGGTTGTTTACTAAATGTCCAATAAACATGTAAAATCTGTTACATGACTGAATACAACTTGAAGCATGAGTTTGATACAGCTAACGGCTAGGCCAGTTATCATAGGCCGGATTGATAAGGATGGCTAAACATAATAATGACTGCGGCCTCCACTGCAACTCGTACCCAGATAGACTGTCAGTATTGCCATCACAACATCATTTAAAGGGAGTTGAGTTCTCTTAGAAATCGTTTATTCTATTTTTTTCTACGAGCATTTAGTCGTAATGGTCTGTATCGTATACATCATTTAAAAGCATCATGGCTGTCCTCATTACGTTCTTCATTGATGTCCTGCATTTTCTCACCCTTACAGATATGTCTTGTCGGTCCCGCTTAGCCACCCTCAATGAGAAACTGACAGCGTTGGAGAGGAGGATTGAATATATTGAGGCGAGAGTAAGTATATTACATCATAATAAATGGAGTCTACTGGCCCTTATTGTATGTGATTTTTTTTTTTTTTTCTAAAGTGATATATTATCATCAGCGTTACTTAAACATGCATCTGTCTATCAATATAGGTGACAAAAGGAGAGACCTTGACCTAGAACTCATCATGGAAATTCAAAGCATCATTAAACCACCTGCCCATCCCCCCTAAAGTTTTGTATCAAGTGTGATGGATTTCACCCTTCCTTTTTGGGACCATGTGGATAATTTTGATAATATATGAGTTTTGTTGTGTTATTTGATCCCATGACACACATGACTACACAAGAACTTCTCCTGGCTTGAGTGTCAGTAGCTCAAGCATCACCAATGTTACAAAACAAGAATAAGCTCTAAATGTCTTGTTTTTAAAAGAGTATTGTGCAGCTCAGTTATAGATCTGGCATCAGCACAATTCACTGACCATCTGTATTGTCTACAGTGTCATTAACACAAATTGTTATGAAAGGGTAACATTCCCCGTGTGCCAAGTGGAATAAGTAATTGTGTTTTCATCTTTATTAAGGACCTGCTTGTACAGTGAACTGTTTGGTGATGTTTCAGGATTTAAACATTGTAATAAAGGGAAAACAATGACCATGTTTCATGTTGTGATTTTAAGCCAGGTCATATTTCATGATATTATCTTTCTTGGATGATTTGACAATTCTTTGCCATCTGTAAATATGCACCTCATGTTTTTGTGCGCAACAGTGATAGGCCACGATGACACTTAATGTTTAGTCCATAGATGAAGTTAAAAGACAATTCTTTCTAGTCCGGCTCATAGAAAGTGATGTCTGGGTCTAGTTGGGCCCAAATCAAGTGAGTTGAATTGGCAGGCTTTACTAAATATGACTGCATTCCAATCATGCTAATTTGGAGAGAAATATGGTTAAGCTATATTTACTTTTTAAATATCTGACAATTTTGTGCAATAAATATCTGAACAAACTGACACCCATCAGTGACTTGTCAAATTACAAAAATAGTCAAACTACAATACGTGAGAACGAGACACTAGGAATATGGATTTGAGACCAGGCATTAAATACCCCATGAAGTGGAATAAAAATAATAATGCGACACCTATTCCCACAGGAAAATTCTCTTTTTACGCCCCCCCCTCCAGCGAGGTCAGTGTTTATTTCTCATATGCATCGTCTATACATAGTACAAACATTGTTACATATTTGTCAAAGTGCATAACACAGGACGTAATGGCATGGGGGTAAAACCTGTCCCTGAGTTTGCTGGTACAGCATTTAATGCGCCTATGGCGGATGGGGGCGGACTATGCCTGGGGTGTGTGATGATACAGGTCTAGAATTTCAATTCCAATGTCAGTTCAAGATTTTCAATTTTTACACAGTGCAATGCAGTATAACAGTGACTGAAAGCGTGTGTGCTTCAATGTTGAAAATGTTGAATTAATCAGAAAGATGTGTTAAGAAGAAGAAGTAGTAGTAGCAGAAGTTGTAGTAATCGCAGCAGCAGCCCCAAATTCGAGACGCTTTACGCTACCCATGATGCATCGGGACATACACCAATGCATCCTGGGACAAAGAAGGTGCTGTCGTTACACTGACGAGCGAGTCCTTGAATTTGAGATGACAGTTTTTGATCAAATTTCAGCAAATATAATTTTGAAAAATTGGTAGTGTGAAATAGGTGTCGCACCAAACTACACCGGTGAGTTGCTATACGTTAGAAACTGAAGCATTGGCGTCTATAAATGTAATATTTGGTAACGTCTATTTGCTGGGCTGGGTCTATTTACCGGTTTCAAGTAACCATATTCAACTCTGCCTCATCCCGGTCACTCGATTGTACGGGAAATATTCTGTCTTTTAGCTTTTCAACAATTGTATTGAAAACAGATCGTGGTTTCATGTGACACGGAACTGTTCACTTCTTCTTTCGAAAGGTTGTGTTTCTGCTGCAGCTAGAGAGAAATGGGAGCTGATAAGCGGTGAGTACTGAGTAATGTTTGGTGCTAGGTTTGTTCGCTACGGCTGTTGCTAATAGAGGTGGCATTTTGATCTCAAGCCTTGAATGCACGCCGCCCTCTCTTGAATCGGAGAGATCCTAAAGCCAAACTCCATCTATTAAGCTACTCTGTGTACTGTGCATCACTCAAGACTGAATCGATAGGCTCAGTAACGTTACTTGGTGCAGGCGAGTGACCAAGCAAGCGGTTCATATTTCATTAAAATCTCAACTACTGTAGTTAATTGTAATATAATCTTTGAGTTTACTGCAAACTCAACGGTGGTAATGGTATACTGAATCATGACTTGAGTGTACAGTATTCAGTACACACTGATGAGTGAAATATGAGCTGCTTGGTGGATCACTTGTGTGCTGCATTCACCTTCAGGAGAGGCCTTGAGTGATGTTCTATGAGGTATGGAACATTTTCCGTAGAAATTCCCACACTACATAGAGTAGCATCTTAAATGAAGTTTGTTGTGACGGTCTCTCAAAAAAAGTTGCATTCTAACTGCTGCAATATGACGCCAAAGTGTGTAATTACTTCTTTGCCCTATTGGAGATCAGCTTCTACTGCCCTTATCACATAAATTGAAAAAACATTATCAAAACTGACTACGAAGGCTGCAGGTGTTGATAAGTTTCAGCTATGGTATGATGTTCTTATTCCACACTTTGTTAGCAAGTAGTGGACAACCAAAAATATTGTCGCATTAACAGACAACTTAGTGTAGACGTATGGAAATTTAAATCTCTGAAGAGCATTTTAGATGCAGTTTGAGAGGGCATTGCAACCAACAAGGTAACTGTTATTTCAGTTTCACCTAAAACTTTAAGGTTTGGCTCATCATGCTGGAGATAATGCCCCTGCAATAAGGGGAGGAGATCAGGCTTGAACATTTTGTAGTCTGGGTATTCGTACATCATCACACAATTGTTTGGGTGTTTTTGGTAATAATGGATTTGATTGGATGATCTTGTGAGTGATACCATGACAAATAGACACAGATTGTTATGGTGCGATTTTTGTTTTTTTCTTTCACTGTCTATGAATAGGATTAGTCGCACTGAACGTAGTGGCAGGTATGGCTCTGACCAACCCCGCAATGAGTCAGAATGGCGTGAGAGACGAGACAGGGACCAAGAACGTGATCACGACATGCGTCGCTGGGGGGAACAGAGACGCCCTGACCGTTATGAAGGAGATCGCTGGGGAACCCGAGACAGTCCCGAGGTAGTAATTCAGAGTTCAATGACTTTGTATGGCCTTGTGAGTTTCTGTTTTAGAGTGCTTTTTTTAAACAGACCATTTTCTTGTTCTCTGATACATCCACACTAATGATGATCTATCTCCAGCAGAGAGAGAGGAAACGACGCAATAGTGATCGATCAGAAGATGGTTATCACTCTGATGGAGACTACCCAGAGCAGGATTACAGAAGAGAGGGGGAAGAGAAGAAGAGCAAGACCATCATGCTCTGGGGTCTGTCTCCTCATGTCACTGAGGATGATGTAAGTCCTTAGTTCTCTTCTGTCGAGCCACAATCACTTTGGCTTTGAGTTTGCTTGCATGTGTGCTATCAGCAGTGTAATTAACATTAACACATTAACAACACATCTTTTTTTTGTTTTTTGTTTTTTTAGATTCGTGCTGCCATAGACCAGCTGGAGGGACCCCAGCCAGTGGATGTCAGGCTGATGAAGAAGAAGACAGGTGAGAACCAGATGTACCATGGAACCCTTCCTTCCCCCAGTCTTTGACCATAGGGCCAATCTGCTTCCGTTTAGACCCGTTTTGCCATAGCAACTTAGAATAATAGTTTTCAAATTTCAAAAAATATAGACGTAACAATTTAATTCATTGTGGATCTATCAGGTAAGTGAGAACAGCAGTAATATTTTTGTTGGAGAAAGTCAAATGCCAGAGGCACACTTTGTTGTTGAGTGTGGTTCAAACAGTGGCATTCAACAGGATTTCTTGCTATGGTAAAACTCCTATGGCCTATTGTTTACCAAACAGGGCCTGGGTCGTGAAGCAGTTTGTGACAGAGTTTGAATTATATGCCCATGGACTCTGACTAACACGCCTCCCGTCTATATTTGAATGCTGTCTCTAGGTATAAGCCGTGGTTTCGCCTTCGTGGACTTTTATCACTTGCAAGATGCTACCCGATGGATGGAGACCAATCAGGTTGCTTCACAATCGCCAAGTCTAGTTTTTATCTTGGGGATCTTGAAAGATAACGAAAAAGGCAACCAAAATGCATTGAATAAGCAGTGTGGAAATTACACAAATCTGTTTGGAAAAACACATGGAGTGTATTCCCTAGAGTGATACGATAGGATTTGTAGGGTAATAGAATTAATTGTGTGCATGATTGATAAGTGTTAGTGTTGCTTTTCACTTTTGGTGTATATAACCTATTACACCCTGTAATGGCCGAAACATCAAAGCTGCAGATATGACTCGTATTGCGATGTCATCTGCTTAAGGAATCGGCATTCAGCCAAGCAACACATTTGATCTTTAGATTGCAATATCCCTCACAGAGGAGTTGTCAATGATATTACAGAACTGATTGTAAACTTTCACTCAAACTATTTTTTTTTTTGCTTTCTTTTGTTTTTGTATTAAAAATTTGCTTTTCTTAGAAAATCACCTTTTCCCCTTTGATAATTGTTGTGAGAAGCCCATCCCTGGTTTTACAGAAAGCAGTCAAAATTGTCTGTTAGGGTCACATTGTACACTCTGCTCCAGCTCAGTCTGGGCACTCGGGTCCCAAACACCTTAAGAACCCTCTGTTCATCATGCTCACGTACACATCATGTGCCTGTCTGTGGGGGGTCCCTCTCCCCCTTCTCTCCCTTCCAACACTGCTTGCTCTATTGATGAGATCAACACCAGCCATGAAAACTTGAGTAATTTTTTTTTTCCTCCTCTTGCAGAAACGTCTGACCATCCAGGGCAAAAGCGTGGACATGCACTACAGCCACCCCCGAAACAAGTTTGAAGACTGGCTCTGCAACACTGTAAGTTAACAATATGGCTTGATTTCTTGGCCACTTTATCTACACAATGATTGTATAGACATTCCCTCAAATGTGAGGCCTCCCAGTTACTATTCTATGCTGACCTGTCAGCATACTTTGTGGTACATCTACGTTCAGACAATAAGTGGTAAAGATTGAGGTTTTGTCTCAGGTAAGTATGGTATGCTGCACCAATTTAGATTGCGTGTTTTCTGAGGCAGCACTGTTCAGGGCCTTAGTAGCTGTATAACATAACATAAAAATGATGTGAACGGTTGCTTGCAGTGTGGCCTGTACAATTTCCGGAGGAGGCTGAAGTGCTTCAGGTGCGGAGCAGCCAAAGCTGGTAAGTAGTACATCAACGAAGAGGCCACTGACTGCAGACATCTGGCCGGCCTGAGGCACAGTGCTGTGACGCAGCACGCAAGTTTGTGTTTTGGAGCTGTAGAGGCTTTCAGTAAACCAAATGATTGCCATTCTTCAGTGTTATCAATGTTAGATCTAGACGAAGAACATATATAGGTAACAGCATGCATATCTTTTCCTTGCTACCCTAAGGACAAATAACATGGGGATAAAAAAAATACATAATGGGCTGTATGAAATAGGCCCAGGTGTCATATATAAATACTATGACTCCTTTTTAGCTCAGGGGTTTGACAGCTTGCACCAAGTTTCCAGTTCTGTCATGACAGCACAGTTCTGGAGGTTCTGCTAATGCACGCCCTCCTTTCTGTCATTCTGTCAACAGAAAGTGAGAGCAGCAACACTACTGGAGTCACAGAAACTCATCACAGTGGAGATTTCTACGGTGACAGTAAGGACTTCTTTTTTATACACTTAATGCACCACTCTCTTTGGAATAAAAAGCTTAGTAGATCACTAGCCATGGTAGGATTTTCTTAAATGAAGAATTTTGTTCTGTGCAGCAATCATCTTAAGGAACATTGCCCCGCTGACCACAGTTGAGGCCATCATGACAGTCCTGTCGCCATACGCCAATCTCTCATCTAACAACGTACGACTCATTAAGGACAAACAGACAGGGCAAAACAGAGGCTTTGCCTTTGTACAGCTGTCCTCTCCACTGGTAAGATTTTTTAACATCTACACATGAACTTTGATATTATTTACTCTTACTGAAGTCTTTCGTGTGCTAATTGGCCTCTGTTTGGTTCTTGTAGTGATACTACAACTACTAGCTGTCTTCAACTGCTTTGTTGGATGAAATTGCCATCACTCTGTTGGCATGTCACTATTTAAACTTAAGTCCTTATTTTTCTAATATATTTCTCTCACTCAAATTTCACAGGAGGCGTCACAGCTGCTTACTATACTACAGGGACTACAGCCTCCCCTAAAGCTGGATGGAAAAACAATTGGGGTGGATTACGCAAAGAGTGCCAGGAAGTGAGTGTTGCCTCACTACACTGTGTGGTTTGGATTTGTGATATATGACAATCTTACCCAACAGCAGGAGTGAATCTTAACATCCTACCTATATTCCTTAACTCCTCTTTAATCACTTTTCTCAAATCTCATTGATTGTGATGGCATGGTGCATGTCGAGGAGCGAATTCAGACAGACTGAAATTCAAGCATCTATTCTCTTTAGGGACCTTTTACTACCCGATGGGAATCGTGTCAGTGCCTTCTCTGTAGCCAGCACTGCCATTGCTGCAGCCCAGTGGTCCTCAAGTCAAGTAGGTTCCAGTTCCTCTCACCAACCAGTGATTTGAGTTTTCTCCCAATATCCATGGAACAGATTGTTAATGCACTCTGCTCTTTTCCAGCCACAGCAGGGCTCAGAGGGAGTGTCAGAGTACAGCTGCCTGCAGGAAGGCTATACACCATTGTCACAGGTGAGTAGAACACAAGAAAGGAAACATTCCTAAAAAGTGAGAAATCCTGGACTTTAATTGCTTTAAATCAGCAAAAACAAGTCCACAGAATCTCCTGTCCATTATCAGTGTAGCATCTTTGGGCTGTCTGCAGTGTGACGGCGTACATTTGAATCTCGGTTCTCTGGTTTGGATCTGTGGGAAAACTAGTTCATGTTCACAAATTATTGCATTGTCCAAGGCTATACAAAAACATGATTTTTAAAATTGTTGTATTCACCTTTATGTATACAACTGCTTCAAAGTAGTTATTTTACAGTGTGGCTTATGTTACCAGGACTACCAGGCATACTACCAGCAAGGAGCAGGAGCAAACACCTCCCAGGGTAATGGAATACTTGGAGGTAAGAGATGCTAAAACTGCTGATAAAGTTAATGGGGAGAGTTGCTGGCCATTCATACTATAATATAAATGGATCTTTGAGAGAAAAGAACACACCCAGCTGTTTCGGAAGCACAAGTACAAGGAACGTGTGGAAATGATTGGTTTGAAACACTGAAAGGTAATTAGGAGAGCACAGAACATCACTGGTGTTATATTTCTACACTGGCACAGTTTACTTACATAGCGTCCATATTTCTCTTCTATTAAAGTGTTGTCAGTGATTTTAATCTCTTCTGACCTCAAACAGAAAGCCTGGGTGTGCATCCAATCAGTATGTAGGGAAATAATGGAGCTCATTTTGTCACTTTATTTGTCATTGTCCTAGTTAGTTAGTAACATTCGTCCTTGCTGAACAAAAATAGTAAAGTAAATGGACCATTCTTTGAGAAGTAACAATCAAAGACGAGCTCTGCGTCATATTCTGAGCTAGGCATTAATCTGACCGGTTCTGCACAGCGACTTTTGAGTGTTGTAAAAATTGTCATAGAGCTTTGCCTTTCCTCTCAGCGGCCCCAGGTGTAAAGATTGTTCCGACTGCAGTTGGAGTAGTAATCTCACAGAGTGCACAAGTCTACCAACCCCACATAACTGGTCAGCCTGCCATCCAGGTAACACACAGCATATCAGTAACCCTTAAATTACACCATTTGTCAACATTGTTAAAATGCAGATTAAAATAAGATCACTCCCACACTATACTAAAATAGCCATGGCATTAATTGCAGGCATTACCCCTTGCCCAGCAGCTGCAAGCAAAACCCCAGACGGGACTTCTGTCAGGTGCTGGGACAATATCTGCGCCAGTTGCCCCCACAACTGCTACTGCTACCACTACACTGGCAGCCTCTGGACAGACAGCTGACACCAGCACTGGTATGAGCACACGAGCCCCTAAAACATGCTGTTGATGTTTGAGACGCTTGAAGGGAAAATCCACCTAAGAACTAAATTCATGTGTATTACAGTGTGTTCTCTGGGATATTCTGTAGCAGTGGGATATTGGAATTGGGTTCTGAGGCTAGTCCCAGATAGGATAACCATCCTAGTTTCAGTTCAGTGGCCATGTGTGGTTCCTAAAGCTACAAGAACGACAGCCAAGACTAGTCTTTGAAGTCGTCGAGTGATACTTTCCAGATCTGTTGCATTGACTAGGAAATCAAATTTGAGGACCGTATGACCTGCAATGACTTTCCAGGAATATGAGTACATAACTGTTTTCACCACCGAAGCTAAGCTGGTTGTAAAAACTCAAATTCATGAGTGCAAAGTTTCAGCCTGTAAACTGACTTCAATAGAGAAGCTTAATAAAGTACAAATGGTATCACACATTAGGGTCTTGGTTCTCTGGATTCCAGCCCTGGGAAAGTTCATGTTAAGTGTTCAGGGTTCAAGTACTCACCAGACTTACAACACAATAGGAATAACGTGAATTGTATTTTAGGGTGGATTTTCCTCTTTAAGTTCTTGTAACTAGCAGAGAGAAGGGCCTGCCACAGTAGTCATTTATTTTGCTATGTTGTGTAATTGACAGCTGTTCCCGACACATCCACCTATCAGTATGATGAGTCCTCTGGTTACTACTACGACCCTCAAACTGGCCTCTACTATGACCCAAACTCACATGTAAGTAGCACACATCCAACATGTAGAAGTTACTCTGTTTTCAGTTATGTTGGTGAGGATGGTTAGTTGACATTGTTTTGAGTATTTACATTGTTGTTTATCTTCTTTCAGTACTACTACAATTCGCAGACTCAGCAGTACCTGTACTGGGACAGCGAGAAGCAGACATACGTCCCTGCTTCACCTGACACCATGACCACTGGCTCTGCGGCAGGCGGCAAAGAATCTAAAGATGGCAAGGATAAAAAAGACAAGCCCAAGAGCAAGACTGCTCAGCAGGTGTGTTGCAGATCCTACTGCAGCACATATTGTGCAATATAGAAACAGGATCATTTGTATCATGATATAGGAACAAGTATGTTGTAATTATTTTGTTTTTTTTATTTATATTTTGCCTTTTATTTTTATCTGTACTATATGAATTTTCCATGTTTGGTTTTCAATTTGAAGTTTTCAATTTTCACATTTACATTTGATTGTTTCATGATTATTCCGGGCACGGTAGAAAATAATAAAGCTTTTAGCAATAGCATCTTTAAGGAGTTTTTTGGTCCATACAGGAAGATTAGATGATGAATTTTCATTGTACTATTTAATTTTTTTCTAATTGTGGGGGTAGGTTTCCAGCTCTGGGGGACCGCCACTATATATATATATATAAAGGAAAAACTAGGATGAAAGCCATATATCTATATATGTCCCAATGTTTTAACAATAACTAGCACATGGGAGGTTGTATTTAAAGTGCCATGTTTTGGTCCTTTCAGATCGCTAAAGACATGGAACGATGGGCTAAAAGTCTCAATAAACAGAAGGAGAACTTCAGGAGTAGCTTCCAGCCCATCAGTCAAGAAGAGAGGAAAGAGGCAGCAGCTGCTGATGCAGGCTTCACCCTGTTTGAAAAGAAGGTAGTGGTGCTCATTAATGTATAACAGAGTTCTACTGAGCCTCCATCTGTAAACCAGAGATGGACTTTAATGGCTCTTGGAATAAATGGGCTGAAAAGATGTGCTGTTTTTTCAGCAGGCAGGAGGTCTTGACAGACTCATGCCAGAGGCTCTAACAGGCCCTGAAGTGGAGGCACCAACCATCTCAGTAAACACAACCAAGGTGAGAGGTTCATACATCCCTGGTTTGTGAGGCTAAACCAGCCGTTGCAGTATGGTGGTAATTATTATGCTAACTGTGTTTATCTGCCCGTGGTCAGTGTGGCCTTGTGGCAGCCTACAGTGGAGACAGTGACCCTGAGGAGGGGGGGCCGGAGCCCGAGTACAGTGAGGAGAGCCAGGACATGCTGACAGACTGGAAGAAGATGGCCTGCCTGCTGTGTAGGAGACAGTTCCCCAATAAGGAGGGTCTACTCCGCCACCAGCAGCTCTCTGACCTCCACAAGGTATTATCACGCCCTCTTTGGAAGAACTTACAACGTTTTGATTCCTAGAGAGGGGAAATGTGCACTGTTGGTCAAACTATAAGACGGTTCATCTGTTCTAACTTCTAACTCACTTGTCTATCCCAGCAAAACCTGGAGGTTATCCGCCGATCCAAACTGACTGAGGCCGAGCTGGAAGAGTTGGAGAGAAAAGAGACTGAGGTTTGGCTCACTACCAAACTTCCCAGTTGCTCATGTTTAATATTTGCCCTGTTACTGGGTTTGTGTTTAAAATTTAATATTGTTCCTCCATCTTATGAACAGATGAAATATAGAGACAGAGCAGCTGAGAGGAGAGAGAAATATGGCATCCCTGAACCCCCAGTGCCTAAAAAGAAGAAGTTTACTCAACCAACACCAGTCGTGTAAGTGATAATTACTTTGTGCATATTGCTATTTTGCTGTTCATTCATTTAGTGTGCTTTCAATAATGCTTCAACATATCCCCTTTTCCCCTGCAGTAACTATGAGCAGCCCACCAAAGATGGTCTTAACAGTGACAATATTGGGAACAAGATGCTGCAGGCAATGGGCTGGAAGGAGGGCAAAGGCCTGGGGCGCAACCAGCAGGGCATCACTGCACCTATTGAGGTAAAAATCTGTCTGTCGGGTTTATCCATCAGCATGGATATACAGTATACAGTGTGCCAGTTTTAACTAATATGGCTCTAGTGAACCACGCTGAAGATTTGGGGATGACTGCAAAAAAAACCTCACTCATGTTTATGTTTTTTCTCCACAGGCACAGTTGCGGATGAAGGGAGCTGGTCTTGGCACCAAAGGCAGCAACTACAACCTTTCTGCCTCGGACACCTACAAAGACGCAGTCCGCAAAGCCATGTTTGCTCGCTTCACTGAAATGGAGTGATTAGCCTGATCTCCCTGGGCCCAAGTTATGGCTTCGCTCCTTTCTGGACGGAGTCATTGTTATCACGGTGAACATGTCTGGCAGCACCTGCCCGTCACTGCATTCAAATCCTAAAGACATTCTGAGATCAGCTGATGTGGTGGCGCTCCACCATGCCTGCATCAGCAGTCTCCGTGAAGAGGGAGGTCCTTTTCCTTTCCTGGTTTACCTCCATGTTGGATCAATCAAGAACACTCAGATTATGCCACTCTTGTCATTAATGGTTAAATGAAACAATAGAAATAACCTGTAATGGAGAAGTCTTAAGATAGTGGATAATATAATTTATGATTTGTATATATACACAGTGCATTTGCTTTTCTTCTTTGATTTTTCTCCTGTGGTAAAAACATTTTTGTCTCCGCACGTGTAAAGTGTTATCAATTGTACAGTTTCTATGAAAATCTTGTCTCATTTTGTACAGGAAATAAATGAGATTAAGTGACGCGTGCATGATCTTGATCTTATTTAATAACGCTGAACAGACGTGGAGTTTATGGTAGCAGTGTAGTTATGGAATCTGTCTTTTCCCTTTTCTTCCAAGATGATCTGAACAGAATAATAGAACCTTTACGTTTACAATACAGGTCGAGGTGAAGTTCATAAATGGCATGGTGACCAATCACAGTTGGCATGTTGTGACAAATCTTTAATTCCTCTCTGTAACAGATCAACAAGCGCAATTTTTGTGTGCACTAAGCTTGTACATCTTTAGCTCACATGTACTGAAATTGGGCCCTTTTGATTTGAGGTAGTTTATATGAAGCAGCAGTTCCCCTCAACCCCTTGGTTTCTGCAGTATGACCACTATAGACTGAAGAATAAGCTGGACTATATCACAGTGTGAACTATTCTAGTGGAGCTCAGCACAGTACATAGGTAAAAATCACTCTCTCTAGTATTTAGTATTTCTAAATCATACTTGCCCACTTAAAGTAATTCTGTAGTTTGGTAGACCATTTTGACTCTTTAGTGCAAGTACCTGTGTAGCAGTTCCTGAGTATTGAACCACCAACGTTGGCAGCTTTGGGGATCTGTAGTCACCACCACAAAAACATCAGACTTCTAACATAAAAACAGGGAGAAGCAGAACCAAGTAATACTTTATTCTGTGTCCAGGGACATACCAGGCACCCTTTAATGATTTTTTTTTTTTTTTTTTTTTTTTTATATGAGCTGGAAGAAAAACCTGCATAGTGCCGTAAACAGCAGAGAGCTAATGCAATGAAGCCGATGTTTTGAACCCCACTATAAGTGGTTGTAGGAGGCAGTTTCTATCTGTCTCTACATATTCACTGCTGTCCGATTGACTGAATAGTTTTAATGCTGCCGTTTTCTTCTGGCATTGTACTATAGAGGTCCCATTCTTCACACAGCTGCTACCAGAGGAGGGACAAGTGCTCATTGTTCAGATTGAAAGCAATGAGGAAATGCTGACCCGTTGTCCTTATTTTGATACAGAACAGGAATTGGATGTCATTTTGAAACCATTTTCATCACATCACATCAGCAAAGGGACTCGCTGTAACTCTCTTCTTGTAAAACCTGCGTGTGCTCAGCTCCCTGCAGACCCTGCTGGACCTGTCCACCTCTGCCACTCTGGGGTTCTCTGGCCTGCCTGCCTCTCTTCCATTTCAGCCTGTGGATCATCCCTCTGCTGAGGGAAAGGCTGGCAGCTGGGCCATAGGAGCAACGCTCAGCCCTCCATCGAAACACCTGGTGGTGGGGAGGCGTTGAACACCACGCTGGGTCCTGCTTGGATCCCGGTTGTGTTTGCAGAACAGCAGAAAAGATGAACCCCTGCCCCCAACACAGTTACATCCTACCTCATAGACATTTTAATGACTATATGTGTAGCTGATGTTGTGATTCGTCCTGTTATGATTATTTTATTTTAATATTGGCTCCTATCCTTGACTGACAAATGTGTGTGGAAATGATACCACAGGGAGGCAGTGGTATCCCTTGAAATCCCAGTATAAACATTTGGTAGACATGACCACAGGGTGAAGTGGGTATTCAGTTTCTGAGTAAGAGCCTTTGTGAACATCCGTGACATGATGTTGTTATGTAATCCTAATGTTGTTTTGTCTGGCGTGTGTCAGTGTCCAGCATGCCGCTCATGTCTCATATATATTACTAAGCTGGGGGAGAGTACTGGCGGTCTCTTGTGCTTTTTCCTTGAGGCACTTTTTGGTACTTTTTTACATCAACATCTTAAGGTAATTTTACCCCTGCAAAATATTAGCAAAGGCGTCGGGAAAAATCATCAGATTTGCTGTATACCCCACATAGTACCTTGATCGCTTCCCTCAGTCTGGACTTTTTAGTGTGTATTGCCACTTTTTCCTGAGTCACTGTTGTTGACTTTGGCATTTGCTTTGAACTCCAGTCATTGCCACCAAAGAGGCAGACCTGATCTCCATCCAACATTGTGCTCTTTGATGTTCCCCTGGCATTCAGGATTTGCCAAATTGTAAAATTCCAATACAGTTTGTAATGACTTCCTGTTTCCTGTCCCTTCTTCCTCTTTCCTTGTGCAATTCAACCTGCCCATTGAACTCTTAACTGTGTGCATATGCTTCTGTCGAGGAGAACAAGGATCCTCAATCAAAAGTCAAAATCTATATATGATATGATGACCAGAGAGACATACAGGAGGCACCTTGTGGTACGTCAGTGAAGATTACCAAAGGAATAACACTGTATAGTCTGAGAGTAGGGCTTTATCATGCTCTGCCCTGGAGGCAGTTTGAGACCAGCCTGACCTGGACGTTGAAGAGACAGTAATAAAATAGGACAAGGTTAGGTGTCTTGTGGTTAACATAAGTATGAATGAACTGAAGTGAGCTCATGTTAAATTGTCCATAATGTAATGTTCATAACAATAAAAGGAATTATTATTGTCATTATTTTAACAGGTCAAGAGAAGAGCCAATATAGCCGTGTGGTGTAAACACAGGTCACACTGAGGCTAAGATAGTGGAGGATCTGTGATAATGTGAAGGGTTGCATTAGTCTTGGACCAAATATGCTTATTGTTATTATTTATTGTTTTATTATTCCTTCAATCATTTTACTGTAGAGCCATGTTGCTATTGTCCATAGTGCATGGCAGTTGTGTCGTGGAAAATTGCCTGTAAGCACTCAGAACTCTTTAAATAACACACAAAACACTGATAGGTTGAAGCACATAAAAATATATTGTATACAGATATATTGGAGAGAGAGATACCTCGTCACAGGTCAAGTCAAAATCTCTCTAAACTCTCTCTCTCCGAAAATCAGTTTACTACTATCTTTATAGTTTCTTTGGAGACAAAGAAGTCTCTCATGATTGGTTCTCTCATGCTTAGATAGCATGTTTAACATGGTTCATCCTATGGGCTCTCTCCACCTAGTAGTGGTCTGGACAAGGTCAGATTTATGACTTGCTTGAAGGGCCTCTCTGGCCTGCCGTGCAACATTCAGGCACATGTCCATAGCATCTGACAACACAGTATCAGTACAACCAACCACTAAATGGTAAATGATAAATAGCAATCCATCAATTTACTTTCACAGTACCATGTCATTTTTCCTTACAATTATCTCT
>OOFE01015030.1:2080-19798 GCA_900323365.1 Monocentris japonica | reverse complement strand
TGTCACCTTTCTATCATAGCCAGCATTAACTTTTTCAGCAATTTGTGCTACAGTAGCTCTTCTGTGGGATCGGACCAGACGGACTAGCCTTCACTCCCCACGCGTATCAATGAGCCTTGGACGCCCATGACCCTGTCGCCGGTTCACCGGTTGTCCTTCCTTGGACCACTTTTGGTAGGTACTAACCACTGCATACCGGGAACACCCCACAAGACCTGTCGTTTTGGAGATGCTCTGACCCAGTCGTCTAGCCATCACAATGTGGCCCTTGTCAAAGTCGCTCAGATCCTTATGCTTGCCCATTTTTCCTGCTTCCAACACATCAACTTCAAGAACTGACTGTTCACTTGCTTCCCAATATGTCCCACCCCTTGACAGGTGCCATTGTAACGAGATAATCAATGTTATTCACTTCACCTGTCAGTGGTTTTAATGTTGTAGCTGATTGGTGTACCATTCCCTGCCACTGAGCTCGAGCAACACCCTAACAGACGTATAACATGGTAGGTTTATCTGAATCCTTCATGTTGCCTCTCCGTGCCCAAGAATGTCATGCTCGTCGAGTAAGAGGCTTTTGATACATTAGGAACAGTCCCACAGTCCCAGCAGTTGAAGACTCCAACATGACAGTCCGTGTCGAAAGGCATAATCCCAGTTTCCACATGTACCGATCCATCACACTGTAATGATCCTTAATGCCATAATCTCACTCCCTTTACCCTTTTTTCACACACACACACACACATTCGATCTTTTTCACGTACACACACCTTCAAAGGTTAAGTGTCGTCATCTTTCTTCCCTCTCCCTTAAAGATACACGAGGCATTGAGGCTAACTACTAATTCATAAGTTACTACAGATATTACCCTCAGCAGTAGCATTGTTGATGTTTTCACTGGTAAACAAGCACAGAACGGTAAAATAGGGAGAAAAACATGCTTTCTGGAATTATGCCACGGATCCGTGTAGAGTCTAATTATTCCAAGAAATAAGACAGCAGCACTAAAGTTTAGACAGAAAGTGCAGTGTTCCTTTCCGATACACGGTGTTCTTTTTATCTAAAACTTTCAGTTGCTTATTCATTTTAAAGTCTCTGGGTTGAAATGGGCTGAGCTCCTTTCTTTTGATCAATAAAAAATGTATTGAGAGGGAAAACTTTGTTTGTTGGGGATTCTCTTGCACCCTCCCCATTATTGTTTTTTTAGGTATCTGTAACTCTATGTGAGCACATATATTACCTATCTGTTTTGGAAAGAGTGTAATATTCTTGTTTGGCATGGAATGAATTTGTGTCAAATTGAGTCTGTCAGGCAAGGCCCTCATCCTTCAATATTCTATAGAGGGCAGGGCACACAAGGCCAGCATTTTTTCGTCAAGTGGATTAAAAAGAAAACTCCCCGAAGAGAAAGATAAAGACAAATGCCTTTAATATCTTTGTCATAACACCACCAGGACACTTTGCCCTCCGCTTGCACTTCTCATAGATATTGTCCAGTCAAATGGGATTATGGTTCTCCGGTTAGCAGGGCCACCGAGGGGATAACTTACCAGCTGTCAGTTCTCACAGAGCATTGAAACAATCAGTCATTTGTCATAAGGATATAGCAGACAGCTCCAGGAAAAGAATAAGAAGGATAGCCACAGGCCTTAGTTTTAAACACTGACCAAATAGCAGCCATCAATGTGACCTCGTAAATGTTTTTATGGCATTTTTAGAAATATTAATGAATGAAATCTATGGCTGTTTTTTTTTTAGTGTGGGCAGTTTATCTTATTAGCATCGCACATAGTCTTATGAAAAAGCTTTTGATGGCGATCAACCCAATAGTCCCACTAGGCTCGTATGTATAGTTGTACCTCAAATCCAAAACATATTTTATGGAAACCTTTGGACCCAAAACATAAAACAGCTCTCCGCAGCATTTAAAATCCAATTTCTTAGCATCTAGCTAATGTTTTAGGCATTCCACAATGGCAATGTGGTTGAAAACATCCTAAAGGAGCTCATAGGGTGAGAACAGACTGGAAGATGTTAAATCTTATTTCTGCACTATAATTCAGCTCTGACACACAGGACAAAAAGAGAAAGGCTAACCTCTTGAAAACAAGCCTCGTCTCGGCCACAAGAATGCGAGTGAACAGTGTGTTTTCAATTATATGAAACCAGCTCAACCATAGGCTGCTTCATTTAGCTGCCTGTCTTGGTGCCTACATAAGGCTCCTTCTCAATGAATCGCAACACTGTCATTTCAATGCCTAAACAATTTAAGAAATAAACCATGCCCCTTGGTCCTCCACTAGAGACAAGTTTCTAATTTTCAGATCAAACTGGACTACGGATTACTGGATATTCACACAAAAATAGGCTCTCTCTCCTCCAGGCAACATTTTTGTGGGATCCAGTCAAAGAAAAGGCTACACTAACAATTATGAAATCCCCACTACAATGTTATTGCATACTGTGGTGGAAAAGCAGTGAATAATGTTCGTAAGTCAGGTCCATGGTACAGAGATATCTTTCTACCTGTACAGACACTCCAGAGCATGCTTTACTAGGGTGCTGAGGTACTGTCACACAACATTGAAACCTGCAATACTGCAGCATCCCCCATAAAACAGATGAGAACAAATAATGTGTGGATGTAATAAAGCTTGGGTGGGTTTTGCTCAGTGACAAAAATTTGATTTTTAAAGTTCTCTGGATTGTGGTTTACCAAGCCTCCCAAAAAATACATCACCCTGGCAAATCCGTCCCAGGCTCCCAGATAGAGATTTGCTTAATTATTTCCCATATGAAGGGAACAGTGAGCACAATGTGTGTTTTTATGCTCATCCATTTAGTGTTGGTTTTCAAGTTGTGCCCCTGTGTCCTCAGGTTTTTCAGACTCTGTAATTTCCCCTGGGTCCCTTGAACATGGCTGTCAGTTTGACTCTGGCTCATAGTTGGGAAAGTGGCCACCTTCTCCTAGGCAGACATCTTGGCTTGGAGACTGGCTCCCAGTTCCCAGGCCAGCTTCCTGCTTCCTGCTCTCCGTGGAGGACCCAGCTTGATGTTGAGGTGGGAATAGAGGGCTAAGGGGGGCAGGGAAAGGCAGAGGGAGAGGAAAGGAGAAGGGGGGGGGCATTTGAAGGGATATTTCCTTTCACGGCCTTCCGGTCCTCTCATTTTCTCCTCATTATCAGGATGTGTGTTGCCAGACCCCCGGCTTGTCTGATCTAGCTGAGGTGAGAGATGAGATACAAAGTGCTGACAAAAAAAACTGGAAGTGGCAGTTGATCACTTTCAGGCGAGGGAAAATGCCAGTGCTTGTACTGAGGTCTGCTTCTGATTAATCATTCCAAGGTTGTTCCACCAGGAGGTGTTAATGAAAGAACACTGGTCCCCCTTTTTATAAAAAAAATACAAACAAGTTATTTATTCATTTACTCACCCTCCCTTCCCTAGCCCTCCTCTAGAATAATTCTTCATGAGCAGCTTATCCCTCTTCACATCTCAGCATGTGTTGCCTCACCCCCTTGACTCCCCCTGCCTTACCAACATTCACAGAGAGCCACAAAGGCCTCTCTGCTTCCACTCCCACACTGCCCAGACTTCCTCGGACGGAGATAAAGGTTTTTCCAGTGTATAATTTTACAGCGGCCACCGCAGCCATACATCCAACTGCAGGCTACTGTCCCTTCAACCAGGCCCCAACCTGTGTTGGCAGTCTCTGATGAGTTGTCAGGCTGCAGCCAGCACTTTTATATAGTGCCAAAAAGACTCTAGCAGAGAATAAAGTGTCCTATAGGCGAAAGTTAGTCTGCAGGGCTGCTGGGAGATTGAGTGTTTTTTCTGCCATAGGGATCCACAGCGCAGTGGGACAGAGAAGGCTTCCATGCACATTCCAGAAGCGTGCACACATTGCCACGGAAACCATCAATCTTTCTTCCCCCAGGTTTCATCTCTCTGAACATGAGCTGTGAGCTCAAACTCATGAGCTCAAACTCACTCGTACATAACGGCTATACTGTGTTGTTTTTGGTGAAACTGTGTAAATGACGCATAAGCCGTCTGCTCTGAAGTGAATTCAAAATATTAACGGTAATACGCTTTGTATTGTTTTAGCACTTAGAGACTGCAAAATCTAATTGCATTCTCAGATTGTGTACGCGACTTTGCAAATGGAGTCACTGCAGACATTTCAGGATAGAACGTGTGGTTCACTGCTCTGTATCAAAATGGATTATATATTAAATCAGAAGTGACTCTCAGGAAAACAACAGAGAGAACCTGCTGACAGTCTTTGTATACACAACTAAATGCTTCATTGACCCAGGCCCATTTACAGTCCACTTTAGGGCGTTGAAAAGAGCTTTTCTTTCTGAGCGACCTTAATGAGGTTTACCAGTCTCTGCTACCCGAAGGTATTGTGGTCTCCCATAGAGCTGAGAAACTCTCTAATTCTCAAGAAAATGTGATCATTAAAGTATTGTGAGGCGTATGATGGATGGAGTAATGGTGTCTGGGGTAGATGCCATCAACCACGAGACAACAAATATTATTCTGATGCAGAGTACATTAGCCTGTGAGACATTGATACATGACCGGTTTAGGGGAAAGCTTCTGCCGAATGCGTGTTTACGCTGATCATAAACAGTGATATTTCTACAGCTGGGCTAAGAGTCGGTCCTGGTTCCCCTTCACCATAAGTCAATGTCATACGTGTTGGCCATTTGAACATACAGAATAGAGGAGAGGGAAATTTCAGACCAAGGGGGTCATATTGAAACGACATGAGCGGTACAACTGTGGTGTGGTGATATTTTGTGAGCGGCACAGTGACTGGACAGCGAGGAGGGCAGCAGGTACTCATTATGGTGGCTTGACGTGTCGGGTCAGGGACAGGTTGTTGTCTTCAAACCAAACCACAAATAATGAGATTCATTGTTTTCAACAGGAATGAAAAGGAAGAAGCTCTTATCATCCCTTATCATCTCTTATCATCTCTTGATGATTAAAACTTTGTGATTAAAAGGCAAGGTCACTCTTCAGGTTATCTATCTCTTTTTGAGATGTCCATGCTAGATTTCCACAACCATAGCCCCTACTGTGTAATGTGGTATAGGCTGTTCTCCAACCAGTCCTCAAAATGTCGGAAATATCTACAGGGTAAATGTAGTTTTAGCATGAATCTATGTAGGATTAACCTTTTTGTGGTTAAACGTAATAATACAATTACAGCAATAATTCTGACACTGCAGCTGGGTCCCTCTGTTGTTTAACTTCAAATGCTTTCTATAAAACACTGAAAATCATTGTGGCCAGAAAATTTTGAAATGTCATCCTCCCCTGCTGTTGTAATCGCTCTTATAAAGCAGTGGGCAGAATGTTAAAGTCCTGGTAGTCCTACTTTTATGTGCTCACTGTCGACCTAATAGTGATAGCAAACACATGTGGTCTGGTTAATGCTAGTGTCCTGAAGGTAGCACTGCCATCAAATGGCAGTTCCCTGCCACAGTGTAGTTTCTGAAATGTATCAGATAATGAGTAAACATTTTGTGTGGCATGTGATCTTCTTGTGGCGTCGGGGGTTTGATGGTTGATGTCTGACCCGGACAGCTCAGTTGGTAGAGCATGAGACTCTCAGTCTCAGGGTCGTGGGTTAGATCCCCACGTAGTGTAAGACTCTAACTTCTAAGTCACTTTGGATAAAAGCATCTGCTAAATGACTGTAATTCAATTTGAAAAATGTTACTTTCTGATTTTGTTCCTGCGGTTTCAACTCAGAGCATCTTGAATACTTAGGTGACATATTGTTGCCACTATTGGTCAGCTATTTGCTACAGCCAGGAATGACCATCAACTCTCACCTTCACCTGCCAAACCACTCTCTATTCATTTTAATATAAGTGACAGTTTATGCTGGCACTGATTAGTCCTCATATGCCTGGGCCTTCTTGTTCAGTGGAAACTATAATGCTCTGAAACCACCTCAATTTCTGCATGAATGTATCCCATTCAGAATATTTGTGATAAATGTTTGCAGGTCATTTTCTTTGCCAGTCTCCCTGTGTTCTGCATGTTGTAGCTATGTTCACTACTATCATAAACTATATATATATATATATACGGTATAGTAAGTCTTGCTACCCATAGCAGTGCTTGCTGAGAAGAACCATGAATGCTGCTGAGTTTAATACACAGTTGCGTTAAGAATATCACTACTGCCATACAGCACTTTATCATGTTTAATCAACATTATCAACACGTTATCATCTTATGATACATATCGTGCATAATATTAAGGGCATTTTCCCTCGCAGGTTATGTATTTGCAGTGCAGTTTATAATGATGCCGTGCATACCTCCATACCTCATGATTGAGGATTATGTCAAAGCAGTAAAAAGTGAAATACGTTTATGGTCAAAAATTGGGAAGGAAATCCATGAAGAATAACATTGCATGTGTGCTGTGCTCATTTATGAAACTATGCAAAGAGCCTGGAGCTTAGCACTAGGCTTTACACATGCTTAAAATGGAGCCCATGATTTACAGTAGAGAGTCATTGCTGGGAAACATCCCATTGGTTTGTGAATTGAAACTATTTTTATTGCCCAGAGTTGTGAATAAATGAATGTAAACTGGTTGCACCCCCCATGAGACCAGACAACCAAGTCATTAAAGGTCTGATGAAGCTTTGCTGCGAGGAGGGAGGAAAAAAAGAGAGCGGGAAGGAGGAAGGGTTGAAGGAGAGAAGGGGAAAGAGGGAGGAGACCGTCTGGAGAGAGAAAGCAGTATAATTAAGAGTAATGCACTTTGGGCAACACTCATCCTGGTTAGGGAGGACTAGTGTGGAGAGTTTGGCACAGCAGGAGAGAATTACAGTCGAGTTTCACAATAGATGAAGCACAGTTTGATCTAATAAAGTGTTCTATACCTGCAGCGTTGATCATGTTTGGCCACATCCAGCTGCTGTGGAAGGCAGCTGGAGGACACGGCAGTTCATCCTTTAAGAGCATGACTTTCACCATAACCTTGTAAGACAAAGAAAGAGGCTTGAATCTTAAGAGGGGCTTTCATAATGTCGTTCTCCCTCTTGTTCTGTGGTTACCAAAATAGGACATACATGCTGCTAAATCAAATATTTCTACATTTTAAGTTTGGACAAATATCGGTTGACTAAAAAAACCATCAATTCTCTATTGAAGAATAAAGAAATATTATGAGTGTAAAAAAAAACAAACTTGGTTTTGCTTTAATCTTTCAAATGCCATGACAAAGTAAAAAGGGTAACAACTTGTGGGATTGTATTTTTATTTAACATGTTGCAATAGTTATAATGGTATAATGGTTTAAAATTATAATGGATTTGCAGAACCTCTTACGATCAACATTTGATTCAAAGTGCAGCCAACAAAAACCAAGGTCAACATCTCTGAACTGAAAAACATTTGACTTTCCAAAACTTTGCAATAGCAATTTAATCTTAATGCTCAACTGCTGTGGAAACAAACACTAAAATAGGAATGTTTTGTTTCTTGCGCTGTTTGGGGGCTTTTGTTTTCACATATTTGCCTTGCTTGATAGTTGACAGGAGAGAGAGACAGGAAAGATGGGAGAGGCAAGAGGGTGACATGGATTGGATTGGATACATGGATTGCACCACTGAGCCACCGGGGCCCCTTTTGCCTTCATGCCCGTTACTAGTCCCACAGGAAGACCCCCAAGCCTGCCACCATATGGCTTATCTGGCCAGGTAGCCTCTCAGAATAAAAATTATTTTTGTTTGATTAAACCTGGATTCACAATGAATTCACTAAATATACTTATTACTTCACTTATTTGCTATAGACATTTCCTGTCACCTCTAAATTAATATTGAGGAAATACGCTGAGGATACATGCAAAATGCAGTGTGTATTTAAGATGCTTGTGCATTCACACACTTCAAGTTTTCTGTCTTCACAATATGATTTTCATGTCTTATTGGCGAATGTATTTTTTCATCACCTGAGAACGGAGACAGCAGTGGAAAGAGGTACAGCATGAGCGATTGTTGACTGCTATGAATTTAAGTTGTAATAACTGGTTTGATCTGGCCCATTTGCTTCAGCCCACTCTATTATGATGGCTGTCCTATGTCTCTTTGTATTACAGGTCATATCTAGATAGCATCTTCCATTACAAGATGTTTTACTTTTTGCCCATTTGTTTGTTTTATTATTGGTCCATGTTCTAGATACTTTTTCTCAAGCACTAGGATGGCTGCTGTAATTCTATTTAGCTTGGGAAATTCTCTCAGTGACCACTTTACCCCATATTTCTCTCCCTGTATGTAATGGATGCTTTCGATTGTTTCCCCTCCAGACCAGAGCTGTCTCCGGTGTGTTGGGGTTTGTGTATACAGATAATAGAGAAAATGCATGTCGGTTTGCAAATGTGGAAAACTGTCATTCATTCATTTCAGAGTAACGGGAGCTGGAGCCTATCCCAGCATACATTGGGCGGGAGGCGGGCAAATGCTCTGGACAGGTCGGCAGTCCATCACAGGGCTGTGGCGATTTGATTTACTGATTTGGGTTTTTTACTGCTTTCTAAACAGACAATGAAACTTTTTACTTCCTCCATGCACATACAGTACTTGAAAGACGGCTGTACAGTGTCCTTACGCTTAACTCACGTCCATGTTTCATCTTTAAATCGTGTTCATGCCATTTTACCCATGCTCAAGTCACCACACACACACACTCACACAAGAGCGCCACAGAAGACAGACACATCCCCCTGCGTGACGAACGAACTGATTTCTTTTCCGTGTTTTCTTTACCTTATTCAAATTCCCTCTTTAATCAAACACGGGGAGAAGCGTCCCCGGGGCCCCCGAACACTTCATATAAAGAGTCGCAATGCAAATAAAAGGGAGGAAGGGACCGTTTGAAGTAATGAAAACACGGTTCACGTTTGACACGGAGGTGATGTGAGGCGACCCTCTACAGCGTGGCTGTGCTGATTCATGAGATGAATGATTGGCCAGGCTGTCCTCTGTAATACATATCCACATGTATATACACACACACGATTATACACAGGTATGTATGTAAGCACGTGCACAGTACACACACACACACACACACACACACACTACTCATCAGCTGCTGGGAGACAGGCCAGACAAAACAGCTGCTCTGACATATCACCTTTCAATGGCGCACCAAAAGACCGGCTCCCCGGGCCCACTAATGTCCATGTAGATACAGTCAGAACGGAAATGTCAGGGGTCCCTCCAGAATGGTAACTGATCTAGCCAAACAAATACCCGGACAGCCAGAACAACACACAGGAATCCTACAGTGAGTCGGTTTACCCCGCTTGCGCATTACCAAAAGCAGATAATATAGATATATAGGCATCAATTTTCTATTTTGCACTTGAACAGAAAGATACAGAATAATTGGCCTCGTTTGTCAAGCTTGATCCACCAAACGTGTCCTCAGAGCATTCTGAAGAACATATAATCTTTACAATTTCTGCACATTAGACAATTTGCCGTTCATTTTGTGTCGCGTTCTGTTTGGTTATGGCCAAGGAGTGCAGCCACTGATGAATGTGACAAGCAGATGAAGCCTTGAGACAAAGCATTTTGTTTCTCTCTTTGACAGCCAAAGCACTTTCAGTTGTGTAGCCAGTCTGCGTCATTTGAAGTGTGAGGGTTTTTGCTGTTACACTACCAAACTACAGTATGAATATACACAACACTCCAGGTTACAGTCGTTCCATGTGGATAATTGCGGATAATTTGAAACCATCAGTCATTTGGAAAGGTCAAGGGCTCGGTATCTGAAGGGTCCTGGCGCCATCATCTGTGTCATCCCACTACTGAATTAAGGTGCCTTTTGGAGCTGGTGTGGTTTACACACCAGCTCACATGGATGTTGCATGATAAACTGCTTTGGATGTCTTTCCCAATGAGTCAGCATCTTCCCATAACCCCGAGACAGCAAAGGTGGTCTGACCAGAAGTCAAAGATCCTGTTTTTGAATAGCCTATTGCTCATATCCTTTTTTTAACCTTGACTAACCATTAGTCACATATTGGCCAGTATGGTTTGTTTACTGACCATGTTCAGTAGGGTCCAAAAGTCTGAGTCCACTACCAAGAACTGTGTTTGTTTTGATCATTTATCCAAAAACAAATTAAATATATATATAATTTCCTTTTAACATATACTTTTATCTGATAAAATGTATTTCATTTGCTGTTGTTTTTCACTGTAAAGCTTCTTTGGGTACTATGAAAAGCGCTATATAAATGTGATGTATTATTATTATTATAACATGCAGTCTGTGGCGTGCATACTGCATTGCCTGCTCAGTGATCCATTCACTCGCATGTTTACTTATATATATCTGAATAAGTATACATATTTCAGAGACATGGTGAGTGAACAGGACTCTGCTGTGAATGTACAGTAATTTGTTCCCAAAGGAAATTTAACAGATTATTCAAGATGGTCATTTTCAGTAAGTACAGGGAAGAACCAAATACCTGCTTACACACTTAAAAACACTCTCCCTTAAGTCTGTGACACAGTTTGTGGTTCAACCACAGGAGTGAGCCAGCCAACATTCCCGTACAGAGAAAAGTTGTTTTGATTAAAACACTATTGCATGTGACTGAGGAATTATCCTGAAGACTGTATAAATCTCATTCCCGTAAAAAATGGGCCTTGCCATGAGGCTGGTTTAGTCATCCAACACTATTAGCCGTTCACCGAGACCTTCACAAGCTCATTTTGAGTTGTGGATTGGCTTTTCTGAAACAGTGTTGTGAATGCATATAGTGAATGTAAGATATTGAGCATGTACTGTATGTAGTGTAATATGCTCTACAGTCTATTGTGTGTTTTGCACTGTAATTGAGGTCTGCTTGTACTTTGTTTTGACACTAAGTATTGTGAAACTCAGTACGTCGTCAATAGCATCTGAATCTGCTTCTTCTCTATATTATACTATATTATACTATAACAGCTTCAAATTTCCAATTTTGAACTGTATTTGGTGAAATGCAATTCAAAGGTTTCTGGAATGATCGTATGAATTATTATCGACCTCTGTGTCTCGTACTGCAGTCCAAACAGGAAACCCACACACAGGGAGAAGAAACATGAGAGCAGCAGTAACCTCATTACTCTTAGTGCATTAGAAAGGGATCCCAGCGTTTAGCACTGTCTGGGCCCATGATTTCATTACAGATGCTTGATTCAATGCTAACAACTCAGATGACTTCAGGTCAATCACTCACTGACAGCGCTGCAGGCAACACCATCAATCACCTACAAATGACCTTCATCTCATCTCCTCTCTATGCTCCGGCTCAACCTGTCCTGCTCACTTTGTGTCAGTGTAATGGCGCACTCCGAGTCCTTTTTCCCCTTTTCAACTGCGCTTGCCTGACTCATACCACGGGCTGCAGCTTAACGCATCGCCGCCAAGTGCGCAGCTGTGAAAACACTCATTTCACATCTATTTCCCAATTTTACAGGCTTACAATCATTTTATTTTTGGAGCCTTTTATCTGTGTGTGCACACACAAGAATGTGTGCACGCATGTGTGAGTGTGTGCCTTCATATGTACAGTAACTGTATGTGTTTGTAGGGTCAGTGGCCCTGGCGTGAAAGAGGGCTATCAGATGGACGAGATGAGGCTTCTCCTCTGCGAACCCAAGCTCAGAGCAAACCTGTTACACAGAAAGGGTGCTGTTCACTGTTCCAATCACACACAGCAGAGGAAGACATAAAGGAAGAAGGAGGAAGAGGGGAGAGGGGGAGAGGGGAAGTCAAGGAGTGAGGTCAAGGAGATTGCAGGAAAAAGATAGAGTGATGAAGACACTTACTAAAAGCTGAAGGGGAGGCTGGGTAAAATGGCTTAATATAACCCCAGTCAGTCCTGTTAAATAGCTCAAATAGAAAGTCAATAGCCTTAATTGAAACTTCGGTAAAATCAAGCTCCATTAGGATATTGACCACCAAGAAAATTAGATTAATGTGACATAAACTTCACCGGCATAATGTAACGAGTTCATATTGACATTTCATGGGGCGTGTGTGTGTGTGTGTGTGTGTGTGTGCACATATATGCACAATGTTGGCATGTGTCTGCATATATAGTACGTTTTCAATGTTTCCACACCCGTTTGCTCACCTTAAACCATTAAAGGAACGATTAAAAGAGTAATTTCTTCCTCGGCCAGTAAGTTGGGACGCCAACCCACATCCCAGCTCCCAGCAGTTGTAACTGAGGTAATGACCTTGAACTTCACAGCCTGTAACACAGCTCCAAGGTCATTTGCACAGATGACTGGGCCATTACCACCACTTAACTCGGAGAAGAAAGTGGAACCAAACTCAGTTCAAAGTGGTGGATGTGAGCTGGTTGTAAACTAAAGTATTCCCCGTACATGACAGGAATACAAATGATGTTTTGGTGTTTTTTTAGTTTGACTGTGCATGACGATGTTGGTGTTCTTCATGCTTTCCTTCTGATCTCTAAGGAAGTAAGTTGACAATAGGACTGCAAAGGTGGAGGCAGATGAAAGGGAGCAGTAAAAGCACAGAGGAAGAGAGGAGGTAGAGGAAGAAGGATATGTGACGAAGGGAGCAAAATGATTAAATGAGTTTAGTGGGTAGGCATACACAGTGCATTCAAACTAACGAAACTCAAGCAAACTTGGAACTGAGTGTGAGGGGCACTTTCAAGGCCTCTGGCACTGCAGGCAGCTCATCTGTTGTCCTCAGAGATAAGAGGAGGATTCAAGGAGGATGGGTCCAGGATGTGAAGTAGACTGCATCTGTCTGTCTGGAGGCTGAGCGTTCAAGATTCAATCTTCTGAATGGAATGAGAAGCAATAAGGCAGCTTCTTATGTAAAAACATTTTTGATTTTTTTTGCACTTATCTTTTCTGAATTCTAATGGTATTAGAGACAAGACAACCAGACATGTTATATCTGTGGCGAGCAAAGTTCAACCCTCCCCATTCTTAAAGGACAATGTATCGTATGTATGCAACAAAATGAGCTCTAGTTTTCAGGACATCTGGGAAGAAAAAAAATCCTTTTTATCTGAATAGTCTACTGCTTCAACAATATGCTACTTATTCCCAAACAAAGATATATTTAGCCTATTTCCAGGAGTAGTTTTCCAATGTTGCTGCACAATCTGCCTCAGTGTCTCATAAGCCCAAGAGAAACACTCCAACATCAACATCAGACCACTTGCATTTATCCTCATCGGTCTTATTCAATGCTGCTGCTGTTTTTGTTTTTTGGGATATTTGCAACTTAAATCCAGAATGGAAAAAAACCATGTCATTTGTCAAAGTGATTGTGCTCAGCGCAGACTCTAAAGCATATTCCCACAATGCTATTTTTGGTTGCAATTTGGATGCAGGCTGTCGCAGAAAGTCACGTTTGCTCCAGAGTCTGCGGGGATTTTTTTTTAACTTCGTCATGCAGCTAATTACAGTCATCGTTATGCTGTCTATAAGGCACAGATGGACAATGGACTTGGTGATGTGTCACTTTGCCAGCAAAAGATTTGTTCAGGGAACGTGTCCCAGAAGTCAGAAATGATGAGGCGTTAGCAGCATTTTAAAAACAGGAGGGTGGTGGACGGGATCATAAACTGGGTTTGGCCTGGAGACAGCAGCACAGCACTGTGGAGTGATGACAGATGGTCTGTGAAGAAGCTGGGGTGTCTGCAGCACCAGGCTGTGAAGTGCCAACTGACCCAGGGTGTATAAAAGCTGCATATCTCCTCGCTCCAGGAGAGAATGTGCTGACATGTAGATATGCAGTTTGTACAGTAGAGCCAAGACTGTTTCATCCTTGTGTGTACAGAAAGATTTTGTTTATTTTTATATGGAATTTTAGGTCTTGTAGCAACTTACTGTAGCCACAATTTAGCAAGACAATTATGTTAACTATAGCTGCTGATATCACATATTCTCAGAGAAGTTTAAAGGGGTATCATCTTTACCATAACAGGCCCACTAAATGCCCACTAAAGGCCATAAGGCCCACTAAATGCCCACTAAAGGCCATAAGTCCCACTAAAGGCTCACGAAAGGCCCACTAAACCTCCATATTTAGTTTCCCCATTATTGTGAGGCAGGCTCTGTCCTCAATTAAAGTTATTCTGTTAAATGCTGCCATCTAGTGGATATATGGGCTACTACAAATATGATCACATGGTGATTTGAAGTCAGAAGGGAGTTTCCTTTTATTCCACATGCTGCATGGATATATTTTTGGATAAAACTTTCCCAGGAATGACCTTGTCACTGAGAACATAAATGCCAGTGTTTTATGTCACATAGAAGTTTAGAAAGCGTATTTTGCTTGGTGGCTTATAGTGACTAGATGTTCATTTCTCATCCTCCCTACATAGTGCCCTTCCCAGGTCCCTGCTGACCGATTTGAATCTACATAAAACTCTATGACCAGGGGCGTCCTGGTGGCTCAGTGGTCTAAGGCACATGCCACATAACCACGACTTCCTGGGTTTGGGTTCATCCCTCCTCTCTCACCCAAACTTTCCTGTCTCGCTCTACTGCTGACTGTCAAATAAAGGCAAAATACCCCCCATAAAAATCTATGATCAATATTGCTTCCCCATGAAATATTTGTGTAACTGTCTTGTCGTAAATATAGGAAAAGAGAAGAATACCCACATACCAGGGTAATGCTTTATTTCAGTGCAGCTTGTCTGTATGTGTGCATGCGTGCAATACTACTTATATAATACTTATATAATATACTAATGATACTGATTTTGCTTTTGGCCAGCCTATGCTCCTCAAGCAAAGTGCTTCAAAGCCTGGGGTCCCTGCCTGACCTCAGTGTATGCTTTGGCTCATAAGGAGTCAAAAGCTCTGCAAAGTGCCTTGAAAGTAATCAGTACAATTACTAACAGGCATTCATGACGAATTTCTTCCTCCTAGACTTTAAACCCTCTGCTTTCCAAATAATGTCGCATCATATCCTTAATCAAGAGTTAGATATTAACTTTTGTACATTAACAATTAACTTTTCTTGTCTCCCAACAGTCCTTAGATGCTGAATTTGTTTTATTAAATGAATTGCCACCTACAAATGATATTTTGTGATATGTTACTATGTCATGCATCAGGATCTAAACAGTTAGTTTTAGTTTTAATTACTTTCTCCAGTAAGTTGTACTGTACACAATTGTTACACTAAAGTTTTTAAGCTTTTTGTCCTGTTAGTCTATGTAACCTCCCTCTTCCCACATTATGAACATTATGTTAGGATGAAAGTCGCCACAGAATAAACCACAATTTCATTCAGTGAGTTGGTAGTTTCTCTTCTTCCTCATTGTCCAGAACTTTATATCCAGAGCCTGGTCAAGAATGGGTTTAAAGGTTCATATATTACAAAAAATTTCCTTAGCAAGCAATGCCTGAAATATGAAAACAGTGAGGAATTTTATTCATATTCAAGCTGTATTCATGTCAGAAATGAAATGTCTGACATGACATTTTGAATATTGTATCTGACGTTACAGGCTTCCTGACATTTTTGATTGAAAACAGCATGAAGATTCATTTGCACAGACTGCAATCTTCAGGCACATCTGTAAGAATACTAAGATCTGAGCTGCACATATAGTATAGCATGGCGGATAACATTCATCATAATGAATCACCTGAGCTATTTGAAAGGATATGGACGAGCTATATCTGGTAGTTTGCCACACCAGCTTTCAGAATACAACACATTGTGATAAGCAAAGTCGCTGAGAGTAGAAATGCAGAGCAAACTAATAGCACTGATATGAAGCTTTGCACTGGATGTGACAGTCAGAACCATGTGGACACTTTTTTCGGCTGTGTTGTGTATCATTCCGCAGGCATGTCCTGCCTTCTTCGTGTTCAGTTTGTATCATCTTCAGCAGTGCCAGGTTGCAAGGAATTGTAACCACTCAATAGAGTGCAATAGAGTTCAGAATTTCAAACACTTCATTACACATCAAGCCTCCGCAATTAGGAGTACTGACCTAATGATCACCTACCAGGGATATTGTCTATTTTATTCAATATAATCTAAAAGGTGAAACTGATCCTAGCTCAGTGCTCTATCCACCTTTTGAGATGCCCAATAAGTATACCGACCCAAGAAAGGAAATTAATCGAGGGGCGGCCTAGAACAACATTTTCTTTTAATTTGGCCATTAAAATAATAATGTGTTTGTCTAACTTCTTGTGTTCTGGTTCTTGGAGGTTCCACAGAGGCCACGGTCTTTCTTTTTGCCAACTTAAGCACAGCCTCTGTCTGCATTCCTCTACAGGAGCATGACTGACACATCTTATTCTGAGAAGCAATGCTCTCTGAGACTGACGGCCCCAGACACACATCCAGAGATACGGGAGCAACGATATAGAAATCAAACTGTACTTCAATTTATGTCGAATGGAATAAAGTTCAAATAATGTGAAAACAAATGGAATAAATACACATTGTTTTATATGGTTGCACTGCTGGTAACTTTCCTTTGGCCTTTTGGAGAGGGTGGACTCTGCCAACCAGTGAACAGAGCCCGTCTTTGTGGGCTCTGCATATGATTTCTGTACAGAGCTTTGGCAGTGTGCATTGCATGATTAGAAATAGTCACTTAGCAGGGTGTTGTGTTTGTAGTGTGTGTAGTGTGAACTTTCCACATTCGCCCTCCTGAGGAACACAAACTGAGCTGGTCGTCCTGGCATCGGCACATACGCTCCAACCCTCTGAGGGAAACTGCTGTTGGTACAACCAGAACTAACTTTGACCACAGATATATAAACACAGGTCTCAGAAGACCTGAGGCCTTTCACCCGTTCAATTCTTGGACCCGCAAACTCCAGCCAGAATAAAGTGTACTTTGTCCTCAAAGCATTTTTGAAAGAAAGTGAAAGCGCATGTTGGACAGGCACAAGATGTTTTTACTGAAACACTGCTGCATGGCAAACATGCTGTAAATGCCTGACAGAGTTTGAGGTAGTTTACATGGTTACATGGTTTACTGGTTGCAAGTGAATTATCTAACCAGTCAAACCGAAAACTGGAATAACTCTTGAGTAGCAGAAAAATAGTGATGGCTTTGACATTTTAAGGCAGTTAGGTTACTCTAGAATGACGTGTTTACTAATTGAGATATATATACATATATATAATATGATATAGAATTTAAGACAGGAGTGCATTCACACCATTAATGGATTATTTGTCTGCATATAATTGTAGTTGTGTATAGAGAAGTAGGACGAAGAGGAAAATGAGGAGGAAGATTCAGAAAGACAATGGGGTGAAGAGAACATAAGAGAAAAAGGCAACAGTCTTGCTACTGATGATGATGATGATGATGATGATGATGATGATGATGGTCATGATGATGAAGTATCAGTGGTATACACCTGTAAATGTGGTTAGCAAAATGATTTAAAGAAAATGAGTCTCTGAACCTGATGACATCCAGCTGGAAGCATTAAAAAGCTGAGAGTAAGAGAGAGAGAGAGAGAGAGAGAGAGAGGAGGGAGGAAGAGAGAGAGCGAGACAGAGAGGGGGGGGTCGAGAGTGCGGGAGGAAGAGCGAGAGAGGAAGAGAGAGAGGGGGGAGAGAGAGAGAGGAAGAGCAAGAGAGAGAGAGAGAGAGAGAGAGAGAGAGAGAGAGGGGGAGAGAGAG